>JAOPJM010528847.1:0-10270 GCA_027124095.1 Muusoctopus leioderma
CCGTAGAAACCATGCCAAATGAAACACGAGCGAGACGTGGGCCGCTGACCCGTCTGGGAGAGTGGTGACTCCAATGAAGAAGCAACGCGGGCCGAAGTCACCCGTCCAACCCATGCCAGCATGGAAAGCGGACGTAAAACGATAATGATATATATATGTACTATGTGTGCGTGTGAGGAAATATAGATGTGCATGTTTAAATATGTATTTGTGTATATGTCTTAATATACAGGCACATGCGTGTGCCCACCACGCCCACACACACACACACTTAAAATTCCAGAACATACATAAATACCAAACTACAAATAACTAAAGTGATTGTTTATAATTTCGGTGCCAATCCTCAGAAAAAAAAAAAAAAAAAAAAAAAATCCAGTCTTTCCAGGCTGACAAGAATTTAGTTGGTCACAGTAGTTGCTGCCCTAATTTCATATTTATTCTCACACACACCTTTATCCTCAGTTCTATCCTCTCAGGAGATTGAGGATGATCAAGTTGACTAAGTAACATATAAATAAAAGCCAGGGTCCGAAGAAACTAGTGGTGATCCGTGTCGGCAAAAAAATCATTAATTTGTAAATTTTTATAAGGGGTTTGCTCAAAAACATTACGATTCTCGTCTCTCCATGGTATACAAACTAATCGAAATTTACGAATTTCACTAGGTACCAGATAAACAAGATAACCAAGACAGCAGTAGGACATATCCCCCCCCCCCCCCACTGGTGTGTTACATTATGTCTCAACAGCTGACTGAGCACACCTAGTTGTAAACTGGCTCAGTTATTAGAACATCGGATAGAATGCCTTGCAGCATTTGTTCAAACCGACTGCGCTCGGAGTTCAAATCCTGCCATGGCCAACTTCGCCTTTCATCCTTTTGGGGTAGATAAATAAGGTACCAGTCTAGGGTGGTGGACTGGCGGAATCATTAGAGCATCAGATGGGAGGGATGCCTTGCTGTATTTATTACGGTTCTTTGCGTTCTGTGCTCAAATCCCACCATAGCCTACTTGGGTGGTAGACTTAATATGTCACCCAGTTTAACACCACCACCTGGCACCTTGGGTGCCTTTAGTGAAGTTCACTCTGTTGCAAGCATTCAGGCCCAGTCTGTGGTCTGAGGATACTTTCCTCACCCTCCCACCAACCTTGGGGGGGGGGGGCCTGAAAAAGAGTGATGGACATTGCCTTTTCCCCTGACTTACCGAGGGGGGGTAAAAAAAATAGGTACCATAAGGTGGTTTCATTCACCACTACTGTACACAGCTGTGCTGATGAGTGAGTTACTGGTTTGCAGTACTGAGTTCCAGGATGCCTGTGGGGAAGAGTTACCTACATTCAACCCATCTGTCCTAGCCAGGAGGAAATTCATCTCTCATCCAGTTTGTTTTATCTCCACTAACTTTGCCACTCAACAAAAATAGCTCCATAAGCAACACACCTGATGATCAAGCCACAGCATCACCCCCCCCCCCTCCACACAGGCCAGTGAGGGAGCCTGTATATGGTCACGCGACCTGCTAGAAATAGCAGCCAAATCAGTATAACAAGACATTCCTCTTTCAGACAGTGACTGCCCTAATAGAATAACTGTATTTACATAGCTGCTGCAGTCCTTTCGTGATAAAGTGAGGGAGTGTGTGAAGGAGAGAGAGTTAAAGAGAGAGATAGAGAGATAGAGAGAATGAGTGAGTAAAGGTTAGTGTGTGATCTAGTGAGGGAGTGAGAGAAAGAGTGTGAGAGTGAGAAAGGGAGTGTGAGTGAATAAGCCAATGTCACCTATTAAACAATAGGCTATAAATAAGAGTGAAAAAAAGAAGCCAAGTCATGGAAGAAGAAACCAACCAGACAACATTAGTAATACTCACTTTTGTAGTGAATAGAATTATGGAGTACTTTAAATGAAGTAATCTTAATTAAAAATTAATTATTTCAGTCAGTGACAAAAGAACTGAGCTATTTTTTTTTTTCGTTGTTTTTTTGTTTTGTTTTTTAGCAATATCATTTGCTTTGAAGTGAAAGCCAAGATTTTGGAGTGAAAAAGCATAGAGAAAAATAGTTGTGTTGTCATTTAAAACTAGGTAGACAACAACAGAGTTGGTAACCATTTCAGACCGACACAATGGGGTAACCTCTACAGAAAGAGTGGGGTTGAGGCACTTGGCATGCTATAAACAGCAAGCCCAAATCTTCCTCAAATAACATTCTACCATCTTGGGGGGGGGAAAAAAAAAAAAAAAAAAAAAAAAAAAAAAGTTGACGTATTCAATAATGTAGTCCTACATTAAACTATGCCTGTCTGAAAAAACGATGGGATGGTCATAGATGGAATGTCTGATCATAGGTCGACTGGATCAGAGCTGACCTGAAGCTGAAATATCCGTCCAACCCATGCTAGCATAGAAACATGGACGTAAAACGATGATGATGATGATGATGATGATATATATAGGCGCAGGCTGTGTGGTTAAGAAGATCACTTCGCAACCACATGATTTCAGGTTCAGTCCCACTGCATGGCCCCTTGGGTAAGTGTCTTCTACTATAGCCTCGGGCCGACCAATGCCTTGTCAGTGGAATTGGTAGACAGAAACTATAAGAAGCCTGTCATATATGTATATGTGTGTGTATGTGCAAGTGTGGGCTTGTCATCGCTGGACACCATTTATTGATCCGCCAGTGAGTTTGTTTATATCTCCAAATAACAAAATGTCCAGCCATTTCTATAGTTCAGTGGTAGGATTCCCATACTTAATCAGTATGGTTGGTGACAGGAAGGGCACCAGACCATAAAATGTTGCCTTAAGAAATCTCCATCCAACCTATGCTAGCATGGAAACACGGACGTAAAACGATGATATATATATATGATGGATCTTCAGTTTCGATGATGAGTGTTCCATCTAATTGTTCAATCAACGGAAAGATCTACTCATTGAATTAGTATACAAGAGGTTGAGCATTCCACAGACATGTGTACCATTAACGTCATCCTCAGGCAAAATCAGTGTGACAAGGCTGGACCTTTAAATTACATGTACAATTCATCCAATGGGCTTCTGCACAGTTTCCGTCTACCCAAATTCACTCACAAGGCTTGGGTTGACCCGAGGCTATGATAAAGACACTTGTCCAAGATGCCATGAGGTGGGATCGAACCCAGGACCTCATGGTTGCAAAGTAAACTTCTTAACCATTCGGCTATGCTGTGTAAGGATCATCAGTGGCCGCAGCATATACCATGTGTATCCCGGTTTCAGAACAAGTGCACCATGTCCCTGCATGTCGTAAGAGGCAACTAAAAAGGTTGGCGACAAAGAGCATCCAGCCATAAATCACTGCCTCATGAAACCCAAGTCAGCAATGAAAAGGCGGACATAAAACATGAAACATAAAACATGAATATATATATATATATATGTATAATTATAAGGGAAGTGTTTAAAGTATATTAAACAGATACAAAAACCATATAAGAACTCGATATATAGATTGCACTCCAATGCATACAAAGTCAAAGTAATAGATGTCATATATACACTATTACTTAAGTATACGACGACCGTGTACAGGCTACAATCTAAACAGTATTACAATAACAACAAAGATAAGATTATAAATACATTTTATTTGATGTAAAGTCTACATCGTATCACTTACATATGTTTCTATAAGTAGTTCAGACAATAAAAAACAGTATTATATATTCCATACTGTCCACCAACTCATATCTTCAGAGTTATACTAAAAAATATATATAGGAAAACTACTTATAGAAACATATATAAGGGATATGATGTAAACTTTACATCGAATAAAATGTATTTATAATCTTACCTTTGTTTTATTATCTTACCAACAAAGATCAGATTGTCCTTCTTCCCTAGTATGAGAAATAATATTTATTTAAATAAAAAATATTTTTTCTAATATTTAGAAAAAGTATTTTTTTACTAAAAAATATACTTTTCGTTGATTGCCTCCCTTAGTTTTTATCTTGATAAAAGGTTGTAATTACGCAATTTTGTTCTTGGCTATAACTTGGAGCCAATTTTCGACAAGTCCTATATTTATCATGAATGCTACTCTAGTATACCTTTCCTTTGCTTATATCCACTATCCGTGCCACTGGTCCCTTTGATATATATATATATATATTGATGGTTTATATTAATCAATTCTGACCACGACAAACCACCTAGAAATATGGGGAATATGTTGAATCATCAACACTCTTATTTGTGTTATTGTTAATTTCATATTCATCAAGGATGGTACTGAATAACAGGGCAGACAGTACCACCTGGATGTAGGGATTCAAACAATTTATTTAAAATGTATTTCAATAGAAAGATAAACATCTAAAGTATATCAGAACGTATACAGTAAGTGTGTGGGTCAACTACTATGTTTTGAGCACCTTAAATATACTGGGTCTGCGTGTATGTCACAAGCATATGTTGATTAGCATGGTCGGTCAACCGATATCTGTACGAGGATTCTTTTTCCTTAGTGACAAGAATGTACGTTTTAAATATACAGTTAAACCACTTGGCAATCAACATATGATAAGAACTTCTTATAATTACTTTGGCTAATGTAAAGCTCGAGTTTGTGTGGTCTAAGTAGACATAGAGTGGTAGAAAAAAATACAAAATGGTGCATTATTTTTATTATAATATAATAGTGAATACATACTTCTATGTATGTGTGCACAGAAATGTATTTCTAAATGTATAAATATATAGATAATGTGTAAAGAAATATCACCTTGCTAATATATATGTATTCGTATAATTAGATATACATGATTCGCATATCAATATCTATATACATATATACAGACACTTAAATACAAACACACATACACACACACACACACACACACTCGCATATATACACATTCATATACATACATGTCTAAACTAGACATACGTATATCAATGAAGGCTGCACGATTTTAGTTCATCCAAGGAACATATTTAATCACTGACAGTCCACAACGACTAAACAGGTAAATATACATACATGCATGCATGCATACATACATACATAGATACGTAGGTATATACATACACACCCACATAAATATATATATATATATATAGATATAGATATAGATATATACACACACACACACACTCTGCACGCATGCACACACACACACACACACTCAACTCGCACACGCGTGCGCATGCACACACATACATACACATATACATATACATATATACATACATGTATGTGTAAACACCTGAAGCATTTGTATAAGAGACAATGTAGGAATCAACTCAAGTGATAGAAATTTACCACGAAACTATCAACTAATAGTTGGTTATGTATACAAGGACTGACATTTTAACGTGTATCTCTTGAAATAAGATTGGCTATTACCAGGTTGTCTCAAACAAATAATGTGTACACGTCTGTAAATTGCAATTTGTTATTGAGAACAAATGAAGTTACTACAATGAAATTATAAAGTCGAATACACCGGATACAAAACATAAGATGTCACTTAAAAATGGAATTGTGTAAAAATGAATACAAGAAAATATAAGCTAGAAAATTGAAAGATTGTAAGACAGATATCGCAAAGTGGATGAAATAAAGTAGAAAAAAGTTCCAAATTAGGATAAGAAAATGTGCCATGAATCTAAGTTTGGTATTAAAAAGTCTGAACCGTGCCTTTTTACAGGCTCATTAGTTTGGAGCTTATCCTGGTTTCTGAGGTGTTTAAGTGACTGGGAGTAGAAGACTCCCCTTGAACGGGACGCTAGTCCGTCGCGGGGTTAACCTCCAGCTGCTGCTGGTACTCATTTCGAGCTGAGCGGACTGGAGAAACATGAAATGATGTGCCTTGCTTAAGGATACAACGAAGTTTGGTATACAACGAGAAAAATATAAACAAAGCGGTCGAATAATCTGGAATAATTCTTGGATATGAAACTAAAAGATCAGTTAAATTCTAAGTGGTTGAACACAGGCTGTGGAAAAATTAACTACAGTGACTTAAATTTAATGAAGCTTAATCAATATACAGAAGGTTTAATGGGGATTTGTAGGTAGCAAGTTTCATAAATAAATTTATATAACTAGAGAGACAGGAAATGAAATCTACGTTTAAACTTTTTAATTGATAGATTAAAAAGTGGAACTCGGATCCTCTCCGATAAGTTTCTCGTCGAATCCATAACCGTGGAAACATCTGGCGTCCTGGGCCCCCGAACCACCTCCATACCCACTCCGATCAGGATGGGGATAGCCATCTGCAAGGATGATCCCCGCGAGATGGACTGGCTCTTTCAGTGTATATCCCTCACCATCCTCCGGGGTAACACATTCGCCATTCTGTCTGCCGGGACCATGAAACATACACGTTTATACCAGCAGATTATTTTACTGTAATTACATTTTAGAACTTATTGCTATTTGTACTTTTTACTGACAAACCTATCCTACACCCAAAGAGTTATTTCTTCGGAACTTTATTATTATAATCAAAGATCTGATGGGTTTATTGGTTACTATTGTATAAATTCTTTGAAAAATTATTACAAAGTCATCATCATCTGCAAGTGCCAACTCTTGGAGTATGGGTTGTTCTTCCGAACTCTCTGGAGATTTTTAATTATGTCAGTAAGGTCTATTATCCTTTTTGACATTGCAAACACTGTGGTTGGTCTCCCACGATCCTCTCACAACGCAGTGTAGTCAATTCTGAGAAAGTGAAAAAAATCGGCTTCAGTACTTGACTGGTCCTTTATTTAGTTATCGACCCCGAAAGGATGATAGACAGAGTTGACTTCGGCGGGATTTGAACTCAATACGCAGATTGCCGGAACAAATACTGCAAAACCTTCTATCCGACGCTCTAACGACTCTGACAATTTGCCGCCATATTATTATAAAGTAGAGAAGTTATAATCATCAAGAAAACAATCTATCCTTCCTTTTTCCAGACGATAGGGTGTAATTTGAGAGAAATTTAGCTGCCATTTCTAGCACGTAGAGTAACCACATAGAGGTTCCCTCGTTGGCTTGAATAAGTACCAGTAACGTACTGGGGAAGATTCAATAAACTATATTACTCTTCTCAAAAAAAGTTATAGCCTTGTGCTATTGTTAGAAATCAATGCAAGAAATCACAAACATTATTATTATTAATATTACTTAGTTCAAACCCCGCCGACGCCAGCTTTGCCTTTCATCCATCTGGGGTCGATTTATTCGACTTACCCCTCCCCTCAAATCTCTGGCCTTGTGCCAATATTAGAAAGAATTATTATTATTATTATGGATTGGTAGAATCGTTAGAGCGTTGGACAAAATGCTTTGGGGTGTTTCTTTCGGCTCTTTACGTACTGAGTTCAAATCCCGCCGAGGTCCACTTTGCCTTTTATCCTTTCAGAGCCGATAAAAAAATACCAGTCAAGTACTGGTCGATATAATCGATATGCCCCACCCCCACATTTCTGGCCTTGTTAGAATTATTATTATTATTGTATATATATATATATATATATATATATATATGAGTATTTTTTCACTAAAAAATATACACTTTTCGTTGATTGCCTCCCTTAGTTTTTGTCTTGATAAAAGGTTGTAATTACGCAATTCTGTTCTTGGCTATAACTTGGAGCCAATTTCGACAAGTCCTATATTTATCATCTATGCTACTCTAGTAGCATACATGACTTGAACCAATGTAATGACTTGAACCAATAATCTTTACTTATTATATTCTACAACATTATTCTACGGCTCTCGTGTCGAATTGGGGTATACATATAGAACATATACACACACTGTTTTTCACTAATCATAGAATATTGATTCAGCAATGATAGTACGTACCATAATTTGTACGACCTTTGGATCATTATTGAACATTCTTTCTTTAATTAGTGTATTTAGCGCATGTTACCATCAAGTATGCTAGATATAGACTTACCTGTATATTACTTCAGCACTATTAGCCACACATCGTTTGTTAAATCAATATTTCTTCAAATTATGTGGTATCTACTTATCACTTGGCGTATAAGACTATTGAAAGAAAGGATTCACGGCAAATATTCCAGCACAGTGTTCATTCTGCAAGTGCTTTTCCGGCATCCTGTCAATTTGACCATATGTAACTTTAACAAAGATACATATTCAATATTATATTTTCCGGTGCGTGATTACATATTAGTACGAGATTACAATCGTAGTTTCTCTTATATAATCCTATGATTGGAGAAACTAAAAATTGTAGAAATAAATTTGATTTTTGTTTATCATATGTTTCTTAATCATGTAGAGATTTTATTGAATCTCCTCGTAGCAATTCTGTAGTTACACATAAACATCGCAGTTCTAGATTATACCATATATCTTGATAAAGCTAAATATTTCCCTGATGCCTCTTAACGATGAAAGAAAATATATTTTATTTTGTTTCTTTTCTATATCAACTACTAGCAGTTCTTCGTAGTAGGCTCACCTAAATAATAATATGACTATGAATCCCCTAATGATTTTGAGAATAAAAGTGTTTCTCCTACCATAAATCCATATACAATTGTAGCCTTTCGTAAAATATTATAAATACTTAATCGTTAAATAAATATTTCTATTGAATCTAGGAGATGCATTTATGGAAACATCATGATGTTTTTTGTTTATATAGAGTGCTTTATTATACTGCCGATCTAATGTGATATATTTTGTTTAACTAGCTGTCTGATAAGAAATGCTTGTAAATAACAATCAGATACACAAGAACATTACATTCATATATAGAACATATCCGGGGTTGTAATACCTCGAATTACTATAAAGCATTTAAATATTTAATTCACTCGTATTTTAATCAACCGTATCAAATTGCGTACTCTTATGTAAAATACATATTCGTAAGATCATAAATATTTTCTAGGTATTTTTCTAATTTAAGTAATCACTTTATTGAGGGAATACCTCAATGAGTATCATTTGAATGAGTATCATTCGAAAAAAACTGTTAATACTTCTATCCCGTATTGTGTTCATCCAAATTTTACCAGAAGGTAAATTGATTTAATTTAACTTTCTACTCAGAGCAGTAATTTGTCTTAATGGAAAGCAACCTTTAAATTGTATTCTTACAAAATATTTCTAGTAATTGGTGACAGCCAACTCACCAAACGTATTAGCTGGGATATTGGGTAATTACTAATTTCTTAAATTATTTCATCAACCATAAATCGCCCACTGTAGTGTAAAGACCTCATTTTCTCTCCATTACATTCCGTTTTGATGTCCCCGATCTCCAATTCCTGTCAAAACTATCCAATTTATTCCGCCATTTCGTTCATTATGGACTTCTGTTTGTTTAGTGGTCGCTCGGAATGAAGTCTGCTAGCTTTTCTATCCAACTGTTGTCACGCGTCCCCTGGTTCTGTCTAGTCAGACTCTATTTGAATGATTTTATGAAATTTCAAATATCCATATTTATTTTTTTTCGTATCCATTTAGTTGTTTTATGGTCTTTCCAATTTACTCTAAAGATTATGCGTTCGGGGGTGTGTTTCATGGTTTGCGTTCGGGGGTGTTTCATGGTTTCATGGTTTGCGTTTCAATTCTTTTGTCAGATTTTCAATGTTTCAGTACAAGAATATGTTGTTAGGAATACTCATTAGTTGCAGAGTCGTCTATTATGGCTTGGCGGTATTTTGCTTTTAAAAATGGAACTTGCCCACCTGTAAGGTAATTCACCATTTTCTTTCGTTTTCTTTCGCTGGTTGTGCTGTTACAACTAGGTCAATGTAGATGTAACTGATTACTCTTTGAAGGGATGTTTAGTCAGCTTTTATATCAGAAACTCTATCTGTCAGTTATTTCAGCTTTATTTGATTTATTTTGTTCATTTCCTTCTTAGTTCTACTGCTTTGCTTATAGAAGTACACATTATAGTCATTCACTCTGTTAACAAATCTCGTACTTCGCGAGTTAAATCCCAAGCAATCAAAGACTGAGTATGATGAAACACATATATTGGATAAAGGCTGCATTATCGCGTAAAATAATGACAATAGCTGATGACTTTCTGGTATGGGTAACATATGAAAGGTCCACGTATCATTTCGGTATAACATGCAATATCATATAGTCATGGAGGTCAAATTAGAAATATAATGGCTTCCTCGATATGCAACCGTTCACTTACAAATTTTGGAGGATGGATTTCCAACTAATCATAAATGTAGGTTTATTTTGGTTATCACATAGGTAGTAG
>JAOPJM010528866.1:0-10269 GCA_027124095.1 Muusoctopus leioderma
CTTCCGGGGTCGATAAAATAAAGTACCAGTCAAGTACTGGGGATGTTGGCCTTGTGCCTAAATTAGAAACAATTATTTAGATTGGTACCATTCTACAGAATTATCTTCTCTTCGTTCATCTCGTTGAAGCCTTAACTTTGTAAAGTTCAATCCTAACTATCTACCCTCACCACTAAGTCTTACTTTCTTTATCTTTGCTTCTACTACCGTCAATGTTCTAATGAAGGAGCCTCTATGTGGTCGTTTGACTTGCTAGAAATATCAGCCAAATCTCCCTCAAATTTTATCCTACCACCTTGAAAAGGAAGGGACACATTGGATAATGTACTCCTAGATGTGCGATGCCCAAGGACAGGATAGTCATGGTTGGAATGCCTTTGATCATAGGGCTGCTCAATCAGGGCTCACCTGTGGTTATACAACAACAACTATCACCATATGCTTGTGGTTTTAAGGCCTTTTATGTTAAGTGTGCATTGTGAATTTTTACCGTTCATTACCTATACCTATGTCCCAGTCTAAATATCTAGTTGCTTTCTCAACTCACATAAAGTCTGATTTTAAATTTTGCATCATATATCTAAAAAAAAAAATCCCTACTTCATTACATCTCTTGTGTGTCCTCTACATGTATTTTATTGCTATGCAGTCATATTTCATATACAAGCAGACACAAATTTAGAATGAGAGAGAAAAGGAGATATGGAAGAGTTACATTTACAGTAAAAATAATTATAGGAAATATGACTTCCTATCCTCTTAATGAAAACATCTATAATCCTTACTGGGTCATTGGTACACCACTACAGCTTTAGTTTTCATGAAGTGTGTCAAGAGCATGTCAACTTAGCACAATCCATCCCTCTTCTGACTATTGTTTTCTCTTTCATTTTATTAGTCAGTAGAAGAGGGTCAGTGCCCATCACGTGACCCTTGCAGTCTCTTCAGACTAGTGAGGTTGATGTGGTTGATGTTTATTTTGAAGTTCTGCTGGAAAAATGTGGCAAGGGAAGGAATTTTAGAGGGTCATAGTTTTGGGAAGGAATAATTGGGAAAAGATTTTAGTGTGGGGTTTGGGGGTGTCAGACATTGTAGGAATGATGAGGTGCAGAGGCAGGTGGATTTAGCTAGGGGTGGTATGCAGCTTGCTGTTTCAGAGAAGCAGCAGCCATTGAGACATTAAAAAGAAAAACAAACCAACAAACAAACAAAAAAAACATGGCTATAAGCTAGTAGTTGAAGTATGTTAGTGAGTGAATCTTTGCCAAGCAGCCAAATGGCCTTCTTTTGGATGTAGTCTAGGCTATTTGTGTATGTATTGTACTTCTCATATATATGAGAACTGTCTCATATATATGAGAAGTACTCCAATGTGGGTTTTACTTAAGCTTTTGTAGAAGATCAGCAACTGATGAGGGTTGAAATATTTTCTAGCCCGAAAGAGGAATCCTAGCATTTTGGGCAATGTTATACATGTGTGGTCATCATGAAGGATCATCTGAGATTTTGACATCTACCATTTGTGGCAATGTTGAGAGCTTTAGTTGTGTGTTGTGCAGAAAGTGTTCTACAAGACTGTTTATTTCATGTGTGTAGCAATTGTGTCTCTGTGCTGTTGAAGAATACCAGGTTGTCAGGTTTTGAAGTTCTCTGTGCAAGTCTGGCATTTTCTACAGTTAAACATTACTTGTATGAGGTATGAAGAGAATTGGTTCAGCTGGGAATCTACCTGGTTTTAAAGACTTATCTCTCTGGGAGCTTCCTACCATTAAATTCGTAATACTACGTTAACATTTTAGCATTTTTATACAACTTAGATGCTTAGTATACTCTGTGAAACTTCACAAAACTATGTCTTAGATCTATGTTTACCAAACAGTTTCATATTCATAATACTGTAGCATATTTGTCTAACTTGTATTTAAAAAGAGAATGTGTTTAGAAGCCTGAAATAGACTAATTTTGGCACCATTTGTTATGATAATGAGGACCAGTTTAGGTAAACTTGATTCTTTTATTATACACTTATAGAAAAGTATTCTTGATTATCAGACATCAGCCAATTCCATAGTATACCTTGAATCCTGTTAGCACATACCACTCTTTTGAAACCACTAATTTTGACATTTCATCTATAAAAGAAGTTATGCAATAATTCTATATCCTCTTCCGGTCACATTACATATATTCTTCTCTTTTGTACACATTACCCAATTCTTTTTGATGTGGGCAGTACACTTAATTCTACATATCTTAGTTCATCTAGCTGTTGGGAATATGTAACAGATACTCTGAAGATGTTACCTGTGGTAGAATGGCATCCTATCCTGGATAAAATGTATCTTCTGCTGAATACCATGAAACTGGAGCTAAACACCAGCTCTGGAAAGTCTCTTTGTGGTCTAAGGGAACATTTACATTGAGATTACAATTCCTTTGTTGCCCAAATTATCTCCCAATTTCAGCTTATGGTGATATTAGTTATGTCTTCTGAAGACCAGTGTAAATAAAATATGAACGTGAAACAATAGAATTTGAGGAAACTAGTGATGGTCTGCATCAGCAAATAGTAAATACAAACAGTTCACAAAGTTGAATGAAGGGCCCTGCCCAAAACATCAGATCTATCCCCATCTTTACGGCAAATTAACTTATTTCACTTTGTAAATAAAATCTAAACTGAGATGTTGTCCTGACAGTAGAGTAGGAACGCTGAGAAATTTCATTATAATTTCTTGTTAGAGAAATCTAAGAAAATACATTGTCGTTGTTATGCATTTTTATTCTTTTACTGGTTTCAGTCAGTGGACTGAGGCTATACTCTTTAAGATTATAGTCGATTTAACCCACCCCAGTACTTGTAGACCGGTACATATTTTATTTACCCCAGAATGATGACAGGCATAGTTGATCTCTGGAGGATTCGAACTCAGAATGTAAAAGTACTTAATACTATAATGCCAAAATTACCAATATGCAGAATGTATTGGTCTTTTTCAGCTTATTTAAGAGTAAGGAGCATGTTCGATGTAAAACATTAAATTCTCTCTCTTTGTCTCTCTCTCTCTCTCATTCTCTCCCTTCACACACACACACACACTCACACTCTCTATTCAAATGTCAATAATTCTGCAAGAACTGTGAGATATAATAATGTTCAAACATAAAGAATCTTGAGAGCATTTCAATTTTCTTGTTTTCTTCCCATAAGATTGTAGGATTTGAAGTCTCAAGAATTATTAACAATTAGGTGTTATAGGGTTAACTAAATACTGTAATGTATTTTGTCCACCGTTCTACCAATTCTGCCAACCTACAGCCATTTTTCTGTTACTTATTAATTGTTTCATTCCCCCCTCCGTTCCCGTAAGTGGACATTGTAGGTCCAGACCATATGCAGATGTCAGCCACTTACAGTGAGTCCCAATGTAACATGATAGCAATCTCTGTGCATGCACATGCTTGTGTGCATGTAAATAAATCTATAAAAATTCTCTGTAGTGATAGTAAGTAGTGTTGTAAAGTATCCTGTGCTGTTTCGTAACACAACTGGTGGAAACCGGAAAGATATATAGCTGCAAAATGTCTCGCACCATTAAACAGAATCAAGATGCACAAAATGAACCAGTTTTTTTTTCTCGTTTATTGGTTTGTTTGTATTTTTATATATTTTCAGAGAATAATTTGAGGAGGTGATGAACTGATTTATATTTTTGTCTGTAGGATGCAGTATTGGAAAAGGTCCTAGATAAATTGGTTGTTAGCCAAGGGATAAATTAATTAAGTGGTTAGGTATGTGAGTGTAAGATAATGGCAAAATATAAGCTGACAGAAATGTCTGCAGGATATTTTGAGTGGTGCATAGACTGCTCGAGCATCATGGTCTTTGAGAAGTCACAGCTGGCTTGAGTAGATAACATTGCTGTACTGACTGAAGGGATCACCTATTTTCATCCAGTCACCAGTGATATGTAAATGACACCCACAAAGACACTTGCCACTTAATGAACTGGCTCACCCAGCTTAAAATAGCATGTTGTTGTTCAGCCGCAGCTCATTTCTGATCGAACAGGTCTAAGATCAGAGGTGTCCCAACCGTGACCATCCTGTCTTTTTCTATGGGACTACATTGCCCAATGTATCCTTCTTTATTTAAGACTGTAGGGTGTGATTCGAGGGATATTTCGCTGCTATTTCTAGCAGGTCGACCAACCATGTAGAGGCTCTCATTGAGATACTATGAGGAGGTGCAGTCAACCACAGTATATTGTTCACTATTGAAGGAGGCACTGAGTGTTTTATTTGCTTTGGCTGCTGAGTTGAGATACTCTCATGGGCTTGATGTGTCTGAATTACTATAGGCCCATAGTAGTATCTCTTACTATATATAGTCTATGTTCCTCTGAACTAGCAAATACTGTTTTTCCTACCTAAATCCATTTAATACACCCTGCATTTTCTCATCATCTTTACTGCAATCCTCTCATGTGACTTGTGTATCTAAACTATTACAGGTTAGTGGGAGTAGCTATTGCAATAGTCTCTGTTCCACCCCTTCACACACACCCTTGTACTCTCTACTCCTCCTATGCTATTCTCTGGAACACCCTTCCTTTCTGTACCCCCACCCCCATCAAATATCAACTTGCAGATATTCAAGCCGAATATCACCTGGGAGGGATGGCAAGGGTTCTTCAGTCTGAGAGGGATGGCAAGGGCTATGGACATTGCCCTTGTTTTTCCCTCAAGGCGAAACCATTCTTGTATATCCTCACTTGAATCACTACATAAAGGCAGTCTTCAGTAATACTCTTTCAATGCAATAAGTTATGGGAATTGCATATATTATTAATTTTTGATAGTGGGGCAAGGGAGATATAATTATAAAAATTTAGTTCCCTTCACCCAACTATTTTTTTTCCATTAACTTAAATTTACTTCTTTGAAAGATAATAAACTAAACCTTGATAAGTATTAATGCAGCCCTATAATATCTATAATATTTACAAATGCAAGGCAGTGGAGTGGCATAAATGGATCAACCTCCAGACTAAATATTTTACCATATTTGGTTTTGTTCTTCTACATTCCCAGGCCAAATCTTCCCTGGGTTTGATTTTGACTTCTATTCTTCTGCAGTCGATAAAATATTACAAGGATGTAGAGGGATGTCAATTCAGCTGACTGTACCCCTTACTCTACAAATTTTCAACTGTGTCGATGTTAGAAATCCTACTGATTATTATTTAAAAAAAGTTTTTATTTTCATTTTAATTATTATTAGTATTATTATTAGTATTATTATTAGTACTGTTGTATTGCTGAAGATTGCCTTTGGGTTTGCCTATGCCACATTTCTAGCAGTAATGTTATATTACTTCCAACCTACAATGAACTGCAATTAGGTCTTGCAGTAAAAACAGATTTTTTTTTTTTCTGCCAGAATGTGAAAAATATTGCAAGTAGATGTTAACTGTCTTAACCAACCATGTTTCAATGTGAGAAATCAATATTTTAAACATGCTAGACTTAGGGTTCTGTGAAGAATACTCTGTTTTTGTCAGTAGGATAACTACAGTTTTTTCTATCCTGAACAGCAATCACCATCTGCCTTTTTGTTTTACCAATGGATTCAAAGTTCTTATTGCCCAAAGTCAGTGTATGTGATATTTATGGAAATCTCTTGGTGTAAAAATTGTTTTAGTGTTAGTTACATCTCTTCCTTCTAATTTCCTCTTCATCTGAGGATCATTTTGTTCAAGCAGATGTATGTGGCTCTTGTCTATTTTCAGCCAAACCATATGACTAATTTTACGCTTAATTATGAGAAGTAAATTTTTAGTTGAGTTTTTTTGCCATTAAGATTTTCATTCTTTGTATTTTTTTTTTATGTAGTCATATTTTACACCACTTTTTTTTTTTTGCTTTATTTTGCTATTTGTTGTTTGCATTATATTTAACTAAACATTTCATATTGTATTAAAACATTATAAATTATATTCTCAAGGAATCAAAATAACTTTTACACTATTTATTTCGCATTTTTTGCTGAGCATTTTATAGAAATTTTGATAAAATTAGGAAGTGTTTATTAACAAAAGGTTTGTATCCTGGATTTAGAATAGGCACACGATGTCCCCATGTATCGTAAAAGGGTTGGTGCCAGGAACAACATCCAGCTGTAAAACACTGCCTCAAAAAGTTCTGTCCAACCCATGCCAGCATGGAAAGTGGATGTAAAGATGCTGATGATGATGTTTTATATTAGCGAATGTCTAAAAATCTGTTTTAGGTACTAAAGAGTAGAAATCATATTCTGTCTTTCTGGCTTATGTGATTGCAAGAGGAAATAACTAATAGGGCTTAAAGAGTTAAGATTATTCTTACCATGGCTGCGTGGTAGGAAGTTCGCTTTGCAACCACATGCTTTCAGGTTCCCCCCACTGCATGGCACCTTGGGCAAGTGTCTTCTACTATAGCCTTGGCCTGACCAATGTCTTGTTAGTGGAAATGGTAGACAGACACTGTAAGAAGCCTGTTGTATATGTATATATATATGTATGTATATGTGTGTGTGTGTGTGTGTGTGTGTGTGTGTGCTTGTCACCACTGAACGTTTATTGATTGGCCGGTGAGTTTGTTTATGTCTCCAAATAACAAAATGTCCGGCCATTCAGTAGTTCAGTGGTAGGATTCCCATACTTAATCAGTATGGTTGGTGGCAGGAAGGGCATCTGACCATAAAATGCTGCCTCAAGAAATCTCTGTCTAACCCATGCTAGCATGGAAACATGGACATTAAATGATGATGATGATATCTCTCATATCTCAGACAATGATAGGCACCAGCAGACACCAGAAAAGGAGTGCTTAATGTCTAAAGCATTATTGATAACATTAATTCATTTTTAGTCATCAATGATGCACATTCTTGGTGCTCTTTAACACCATCTGACACCCACATGGACTTGAAGAGCTTACAGTTTTTAATGAGGTTGGATTTTGCAGTAACCATCAATAAGTTTCCCATGAACAGATCTTGAACTTTTAGACTATATTTCAAGTCTTGATCATCTGACAAATATTTTATATTATCACTAAATGGCAGATTTCTCAATGTGATGAGCCAACAAGGGAGTTCTTATGCAAGTCTCTCAACCTGATAGCATTAACAGCCGGACGCAAAGAGCCAGAACAGATACCACAAGGCATATCGTCTGATGCTCTAACAATTCTGCCAATCCATCACCATGGACTGGTACTTTATTGCCAATCCATCACCATGGACTGGTACTGAAAGGATGCCGAGCAAAGTTGACCTCGGCAGGAGGTGAACTCAGAGTGTAGAAAGCTGGAACAAATACAGTGAGGCTTTCTATCCAACTTCTAACAACTCTGCAAATATATATATGAGCGAGACGTGGGCCGCTGACCCGTCCAGGAGAGTGGTGACTCCAATGAGAAATCTACCGGGGGGGGGGGGGATTACCCGTCCAACCCATGCCAGCATGGAAAACAGCCGTAAAAAGATGATGATATATATATATATATATATATATATATAGAATACATTAGACCAAAGATAATTATTTGTAGTTTTAGTATTGTCACATTTTTCTTTGTCTACTGTGTGTTGTATGTGTATATTTTAAAGTGTGTAAGTAAATCCCACCCCACATAGTTTCCACTATTTTGTTTTTCTTCACACACACACTGACACCTGTTTTGTGTCAGTTGCCACATAAAAAAGAAGCTTGCAAATTGTATATACTGCAATAGAACATGTTACTTCATGTATCCCACAGCAGTCATAGTGATAGCGGTGTTGTTAAAATAACCATCTTGTCATTATGTGGCGCTGGTGAAAGAATTTTAGCTATGCAAACTTTTTGAACCATTCACAGAAATTGTATGGCTTTTTGATAAACCTACATAAGATACCCCAACCATTGTGCCAAGACAAATGGTAAACCGTAATTAATAATCATCTCTGATATTGCTTTTTGTATTTTCTGTTGCCGGAACAAAGCAATTTCTGATTAAAGCGAATGTTTTAATTCAGAGTTCCCCTTCCCCCGCTCCCTGTGTTTCTATGTTTATTTTTAGAGTAATTATTCATTAGTGTTGGTCACAATAGAATCTTTATTTCAGTTTTAGTGTTTTAGACATTTTTCTGACTATATACACTGAAGGTTATGTGAATGAGCACTGTGTGTTTTCGGATGGCCAAATATGTGTATGTATGTCTGTGTGTATGTTATATAAACATCTTTATGTTAGTAAGAATGGGCAGGAATAATTTATACCAGAATTTTGCTGAATATGTCATCAGATGACTTTGAACATCTTTGAGTTTTAGGGTGGGTAGGAATGGAACAAATTTACTATTTTGAGAGTTGGGGGAATTTCTATGTTGGTATGGTAAGGATGTCCCCCCCCCCCCTGCAACTGCAAATTTGGATATTTGTGTATTGTTGGAGCAATTGTTGTTAACACCATCATCACCAACAACAGCTATTGAAGCTAATGACAGAATTGGCTGAAACACAAGTAAAGAAATTGTATTTCACTGACCTCAGACAAGGCTTATTAAGGAATATTAACAGCAATATTAATTAAAGATGTATTTGGAGCTTCCAGCAATTATTAGTTGTTATTGTTATCGTTTAGCACCAAGTCAGCCCTGATCAAGCAGACCTATGATCAAAGACGTTCCAGCAGTGACCATTCCATCTTTTTGGACTGCATTTTTTAATGTGTCCTTCCATTTTTAATATGGTAGGGTGTGATTTGAGGGAGATTTAGCTGCTATTTCTAGCAGGTCGATTGATTGTATTGTGGTTCCTTCAATAAACTTCAATTGTGGTTGTTTTTGTGGAATATTCCTAAAATAATATGCATTTCAATCCATGCCACCAACTGTACTTAGTGGTACCACAATGTCAATTTTAAAACAGTAACTCACATATGATTAGAACATGGTTCAAAATCAACTGCCTAAAAGTTCTAAAAAGGAAATTAACTACAGGTGCCAGGAAAAAAAAATATACTTAAAGGAAAAATAATGAGGTCAGATCTTAAAGTTTTAGGCCACAATGAGGAGATAATGCAAGATTGAGATGAGTGGTCACCCACAGTGCTCCCATTCAACCCATGCCAGCATAGAAAAAGCGGTACTTTCCTGTTATCGACAGCCAATTTTTTTTTACTAACCCTAACCCTAACGCTATTTATTTAATAACTTAACCTAATCCTTTAGTAAAAAAAAATTGGCTGTCGATAACAGGAAAGTACCGAAAAAACATGTTAATGATGATGAGGCCACATTGAGATAAGCTATCATTATTGAAATTAATTGAAAAACACTTATATACTTTATTGTACAGCAAATGTTTAAAAAGAAATGCACAAAAATGAAATACATATTTGATTGATCATTTCAGAATGAAGGTTGAAAACTTAGATATGTTTTTTTCCCTTACATTTTTTTTAATGGGTTTAGTCAAGAAGTAAGGGCAGTGCTCATTACTTTTCCAGGCCCTCAGAGACTGGTGAGATTGATGTATTTGATGTCCAGTCGGAACATTTGTAAGTTGAAGAGATTATACAAAAGTGGTTAGTGCAGGCCATAAGGGGAGGGGGAGACACAGGCCTGGGTGGAAGTGGCTTGCAAAGAGACAGGTGTGTTGGGTGGGCTTGAGTAGAGGTGGTTTGGCTTCTATCAGATGTATTTTTGACAAGGAGCACAATGTGTTCATATCTCCTTACTGTAGTTTGGTTAATGGGATTTGAAAATGTGGATTCAACATAATCATTCACTGATTTTATTGAGTAGAAGTGGTTTCTGGAACTAAAGCAGATTGCTGCCACAAACTATGTTGAGAATTGAACCTTACAGGTGTGTTGTGTGTACAGACACACGCATTATCTATATATCTATATACAATTTTCCCTAGTTGGACTTGTTTGGGAAATGATTTGATCTGAAGTCCTATGCAGAAACTAAAACGATTTTCACCATGAAAGTCATATTAGCTATTTTAAAACACACACACTCACTATTGTATTCAGTTTTGTTTTTATTATTATTTAAACTGATGAACAACTGACATATAAAAGACACACTGAACAGAATATAGATGCACTATGAAAGACTTTGATATATAAGTGGTTCGATCAATAATCTCTAAGGCTCGATAAGAAAAAAATGAAGTAATAATGTTCAAACAAACTTTATTTTAAACAACACTCAATACTAGTACAGAAACA
>JAOPJM010528876.1:0-10269 GCA_027124095.1 Muusoctopus leioderma
GTGTGTGTGCACATCCATCTCTCACCGACATCCAATCGCTACATCTCCCAACACACTCATACACATACTCTCCCTCCCCTTCAGCATTCCCATAATCACTGCTTTCCTCTCCATTGAACCCATAGTCTTCTACTTCCCTCCTCTCACTATCATACAATCTCAGCTACCCCATTTCACCCATAACCATTCTCTTCCCTTCCTCTCCTACCCTCTCATACATAACTTATCTTCTATTCACACTCTCAGGTCACGTTTGCCCTCAATGAACAGAGACTAAGTAGAGTAGAGTAGAGAGGACTCTTTAGCCTGCAAGAGACAAAGCATTCTCTCAAATGTTGGTGCAATGATAAAATGCACTCAGTGCACTCTGTAAAGTTTTTGGCAATCAAACAGAGGCAATATAGGATAGAGAGGGCTTTTAGTCATGTCTTGGACATGACAACCTTTCTAGTGTTAGTGCCACAATAAAATGCACCCTGTACACTCTGTAAAGTGATTGGTGATAGGAAGGGCATCCAGCCATGGAAACCAAGCCAAATGAAACACACATGTGAGGAGTGGTCCCCCGACCCATCTAGGAGATTGTTGACTCTGATTGGAATTGACCCGGGCCGAAATCATCCATCCAACCCATGCTAGTATGGAAAATGGATGCAAAAGGATGATGATGATGATGGTGATGATAATATATAACTAATTAATTCATATGCTCTACTGTGTGTTACATAAATAATCTCTAATAACTTAGTGTCTGTGTTGATAAGTTATTGATGTGAGAGGAGCAGGAACCATTATAGTAGTGGTAGAAGAGAGAGATAGGGAGGATACAGCAGGCCAGTGTGTTAGAGGTTGTAATGTATTGATCAGCGAATCTTTACCAATCAGTCATATGGCCTTGTCTTTGATGTAGTCTATAATGTTTTTGTGTGTGTGGTAGCCATGATATTATCTCAGATACAATACTATTTTATTTTTATAAGATAGTCAAAGTAAGAGGGGTAGGTCCTCCCATACTGGTGAGATTGATGTGGTTGATGTTCAGTTTGAAAATTTTGTAGTTAAATGTTTGCAGGATTTCACTTCTGGGTAGGAAGAACCAAACAAAGTATTTAGTGCAGGGTGGTGGGAGGTGGAACACAGTGAGAGTGATGGGAGGAAAGTGTATGAAGCTAGCTGTTTCACAAGATCAGAGGCTGTTGTTGCAAGATGTTTTGTGGGCCTAGCAGACAAAATGGAAAATGTGTTGCCCTGAAGAATGGTGGTAAAGGAGATGTGCTGAAAGAGTCATTCCCCCTCACAGGGGTTCATTCCTACAGATGGCCCTCTTTAAACCCATTTGACTGAGTAGGGAGGCAGTTCAGGGGCCTAGGACGCCAGATATTTCCACTGCTCTAGGCTCAAAAAGAAACCTATCAGAGAGCAGCCCGTACTTTGTCAGTTTGCAATCCTCGGCCTGTCGGGCGACCAAGCCTGAGTCTGACACCAGGCTGCTTATATATAAATAAAAGAAGTCAGTTTACTCAATCATTAAAACAGGGGTGCCATATTTTATGTTCTAAATGTTAGAATTCTGTGACCTACTGTAAAGTCGGAATTTGGGCAGTAACCTCAGAGGTCTAATTATGCTGAGTCAGGGATGACAAGGGATTCTGAATATAACAACAATGACAACAACAACAAGCCAACAAGGGAGATTTTGCATGGTCATCCGACCTGCTAGAAATAGCAACCCAAATCACACTTTACCATCTTAAAAAATGGGAAGGAGATATCAGTTAATGTGGTCCTAGATGCACTGTGGTTGGAATGCCTTTAATCACAGATCGCTCTGATCAGGTCTGACCTGGGGTTAAACAACAACAGCAACAACAACAACTACAGCAATATCAACAACAACAGCAACAACAACAACTACAGCAATATCAACAACAACAGGGAGCTTCTACATGGTCGCTCGCCCTGCTAGAAATAGCAACCAAATCTCCCTGGAATCATACTCTACCATCTTATAAAAGGGAAGGACATATAAGATAATGTAGTCCAAGATACACTATGCCTGAAAATAAGATGGCATGGTCGCGGCTAGAATACTCTCTGATCTCTCTGGGGCTAAACAACAACAACAATGACTACAACAATGACTGAAGCAACATCAATAAAAACAGGGAGCCACTACGTGGTCACTCGACCTGCTAGAAATAGCAGCCAAATCTCCCTTCAATCATACTCTAACATCTTTTTTTAAAAAAAGTAAGGACATATAAGATGATGTAGTCCAAGATGCACTATGTCTGAAAATAAGATGACATGGTCACAGCCGGAAAGCCTTTGATCAGGGCTGACCTTGGGCTAAACAACAATGACTAAAACAACATCAAAAACAAGGAGTCACTAAGTGGTCAATCAAGCTGAAATCTTCCTCAAATCACACTCCACCATCTTAAAAGAAAGAGAAGTGTACACATTAGATAATGTAGTCCTAGTTACCTAGACAAAGGATGGGATGGTCATGGCTGGAACGCCTTTGGTCACAAGTCTGCCTGATCAAGGCCGACTGGGCACTAAACAACAACAACAACAACAACATAAACAACAATATGGAATCTGTGAGACTTACCTCCATCCACTTTCTTCATTAAAACCAAATATTCCATCTATGACATTTGCAAAAAATTGTCCTCCAGCCACCATGGCTATGTTAGTTGATACAATGCGTCCGCGAACATGACTTGGAGCGCATTCGGCCAGGTACACTGGAATTGTCATTGACACAAGACCTACAAAGGGAAATGGTATACTTTAGTTACTGCATTGCAGTGATGATGATGATGATGGTGGTGGTGGTGGTGGTATAGTAGTGGCGTGGTAGTTTTTATTATTATTGCTTAGTTAGGAGAGAAGGCAGTGCCCATCACCCTTTTTCATGGCCTCCAAGGGGTAGGAAGGAGGAACGTATCCTCAGACTGGAGACCTGGCCTAAATGCTTTATCAACAGAGTGAACTCTGCTAAAGGCACCCAGGGTGCCAGGTGGTAGTGTTAAACCGGGCGACGGATTAAGTCTACCGTCCAAGTAGGCCACGGCAGGATTTGAACTCAGAACGCAAAGAGCCAGAACAAATACTGCCACAAGGCATCTCGTCTGACAGTCTGACTATTCTGCCAGTCCACCAACCTAGGCTGGGACTTTATTTTTCTACCCTGAAAGAATGAAAGGCAAAGTTGACCTCCGCGGGATTTGAACTCAGAGCGCAGTGAGTCAAAACAAATACAGCAAGGCATTCTGTCTGACGTTCTAACAACTCTGCCAATTCACCACCTTAGTGGTGTAGTGGTTGTGATATGGTGGTGGTGTAGTGGTGGGTAATGGTGGTAGTAGTGTAGTGGTGGTGGTGTGGTTGCTGTGTAGTGGTGGTAGTGGTATAGTGGTGGTGTGGCATGGTTGTGATTGTTGTTGTTGTTTAGCACCAGGTCAGCCCTGATCAAGCAGACCTATGATCAAAGGCATTCCAGCCGCCATGATCATCCTATCTTTTTCCCTATGTGCAGGGCTACCAGGACTACATTATCTAATGTGTCTTTTTATTTAAGACACTGGAGTGTGATTTGAGGGAGATTTGGCTGCTGTTTCTTGCAGGTTGAGCGACACGTAGAAGCTCTCTCGTTGACTCGTGCTATAGTGATGTGGTGTGGTAGTGTGATGGTATGGTGTAGTGTTGCATGGTGGTGGTATAGTGGTTGTAGTGTGGTGAGTGGTAGTGGTGTGGTGAGATAGTGGTGTGGTAGAGGTGGTGATATAGTGGTGGTAGTGGTGGGAGTGGTGATGGCATAGTGGTGGTAGTGGTATGTGTAGTGGTGTGGGGTGGTGGGGATATTCTGTAGTGGTGGTGGTGTGGTGGTGGTATGATGTAGTGATGGTGTGGTGTAGTGGGTGTGCATGGTCGATGGTGGTGATCAGTAGTGTTGTCATCACTATTACAACCACCATCAACACCACAATACCATCAACACCAACATCACCACCTCCACCACCACCATCATCACTATTACCATCAATACACATCTTAATATGTTAAAACAAATTTAATCTTGCAGCATAACAATAATATTATTAATAATAATGTTATTATAATTAATATTAATAATAATAATTATGATTTATTTTATTGGCTACAAGAGCCAAAACATTGGGGACAATATAAGAATGAAATACAATTTAAAAAAATCGAGAAAAAACAGTGGGGGATTTACATCAACTAAAAGGGTAAGATCAATAATAACAATAAATACACAACATTAATGATAATTATAATAATACTACTACTACTAATAATAATAATTGTTTCTACTCAGAGCGCAGGCACGATGGTCAGGTGGTAAACAATAGCGGAGGTGACATAGGTGTTTGCCACCTCTGCCCGACATTTCTGGGTGAGACTGGTCACCCTGCTCATAATCTTGTCTCAGTTCCAGTCCACATGGAGGTCGGGACTGAACCAGACCCCAAGTACTTTAACCAGTCCATCGGTCCAGCACCCCATGATGCCATCTGACGGCATGGACTTACCTCTCCAGGTGCTGAGCTGAAAGCCCACCGACTTGTCCGGGTTGATTTTTGCTTCTGCAACCACCTCGTACTCCTTTAGCATGGTGCTGACCACCTCCACTTTGGTGGCATCCGACACCACCATGGTGAGCTATGAGCTGAAAGTTGTCCACTACATCCCCCTTATTAGTGCCCTTTCTAAGCAGCGCTACCATGCCCTAGCTCACAAAACTGAGAATTCTCTTATTCTACTGCCAGTTGCGGTAGACATCTGCCAAGAGGTCACCAAACAAGTCTGTCATGTATGTGTAAAGCTTGTAGAGCAGACCATCCAGACCTGGTGATCTGCCCCTAGTGCAGCCACTCATCACCTCCCGTATTTCAGTAGCTGTTATTAGCCTTTCGCAGTACCTCGCCTCCACCGCCGAGAGTCACGGCAGGCCGTTGAGGAAGGCAGTAAAGTTTACTGCCTCCATTTCCTTGGACCCACCATTGGCTGCCCTGAACAGTTGAGCAAAGTGCTGCTGAAAAGCCACACACATCTGCCTGGAATCGAATAGCATGAGCGCCCGGCCCAGTTTGTCAAAGACTGGATCGTGGCTTTGTTACCATATTGCACCTCCGCCACTCGGGCTCATAGGGCAGCTTTTGTTCCCTCATGTTTTAGCGCATGAGCCCTAGCTCTGACAACGCAGCCTTCGTGTTTTGCATTGAAGAAATGGTCGAGGGCCATTCTCACTGCTAGCATGTCGGTCATGATGTTTTTGCTAATCGCCTCTTCTAGCTTGCTAACTAGCTCCCCCTCCAACCTATTTCTCTCTATCACGAGCTCTTTACTAAATGCTACCAATTCTAACCTAATCACCCTCTTCAGGGCACCCCATCACCGGTTGTTGACAATTGCCCTCATCATCTGCTGCCTAATTAATTTGCTAATCCAGTCCCTGAAGTCTTTGTGTGAACAACAACAACATTAATAATCATGTTATTAACAAGACATATGACATCTCCATAACCATTTCCAAAGGTTATTTGCTTCATGAAGTAGAAACAAAATCATCACACGACATACCAATCATCATACAGAAGCACTTATAGTGAGAGGAAATATTCACCCACTGGTAGAGACAAACAGAGTTACTAGTAATAATAAACAACCCACATTGTAGTTTTGCTGGCTTAAAGCTGACAAATTTTGACAAGATAAAATTATGTGAACACCATGCAGCATGATTATCAAATACTCTTTTACTCTTTTACTGGTTTCAGTCATTGGACTGTGGCCATGCTGGGGCACCACCTTGAAGAGTTTTTAGTCAATACAATCGACCCCAGTACATATTTTTAACTCTAGTACTTATTCTATTGGTCTCTATTTGCCGAACTGCTAAGTTATGGGACATAAACAAACAAGCACTGGTTCTAAGTGGTGTCAATGTAAAGACAGATATGAAGAGAGAGAAACACAGACAGCCACAACCACCTCCCACCTCTGCTTGCTGCCAATACAATCTTATATCCAACACCCAATATGTAGTTTCCACTATTCTCTCTACATCCCCCTCTCATATAACCACTACTTTTCCCTTCATACACATACTATCCCACCTCCTGCCCTCCTGTAATCTCAGCTTTCTCATCACACCCATACTCTTACTCCTTCCTTCCCTCCCGCTCTCTCATACATCCCTCATCTTCTACTCATATCCTCAGTCTTCTCCCACTATCATCCAATCTCAGCTTCCCTCATTTTCACCTATGCTCATGCTCTCTCCCTCTCATGCATAACCTGTCTTCCACTCACACTCTCCACCCTCTCATACATCTCTCACCTTCTACACGCATCTTCAGTTTTCTCTTTCAATCTCAGCTTCCCTCATTTTCACCCATACTCATACTCTTTCCCTTTCTCACCCTCTCATACATAACCTATCTTATAGTCACACTCTCAGGTCACGTTTGCCCTCATAGAGCAGAGTCTATTTAGAGTAGAGAGGACTATTTGGCCTGCAAGAGACTAGGCACCTTCTATAGGGCTGGTATCATGATAAATGCACCAAGTGCACTCTTTAAAGTGTTTGGTGATCGATCGGAGACAACATAGGGTGAAGAAGTCTCTTTAATCATGTCTTGGATATGACAACCCTTCTAGTGTGGGTGCCATGATAAAATGCACCCAGTACACTCTGTAAAGTGTTTGGTGAGAGGAAGGGTATCCAGCCATAGAAACCAAGCCAAATGAAACATACAAGTGAGACATGGTCCCCCAACCCATCTATGAGGATGGTGACTCCAACTGGAATCATTGTGGGCCGAAATCACCCGTCCAACCCATGCCAGCATGGAACACGGACATAAATGATGAGGAGGATGATGATGATATATATATATATATGTGTGTGTATGTATATATATATATATATATATATATACACGTATGTATATATTATGTATATATGTGTGTGTGTGTGTGTATATATATATATATATAAACATATGTATGTATATATTATGTATGTATATGTATATACATATATATTATACAAAATTTTATTATACACTTTTTTTACACCTTTGCCTTGTTTTGTCCACCATGTGTTTTCTCTTCCTTCGTTTAAAAAAAAATTTTCACATCCTATTCGCGTTGTTTTCAGTTCTTCCTTTCCATTTCATTTAGCGTATACATAAATTTATTTTACACTTTGTTTACAACTTCACTTTTTGCCTGTATTTTGTTCACCACAGGTTTTTTTATGTCCTATTCATGTTGTCTTTACCTATATATATATATATGTCGGTAGTAACAAATGGTACATATAAAGTAATAATAAGTATAAAATGTTCACAAAGTCGAATAAGGTAATATGTGGTAATCTTTTTTCTCGTGTGAGTACTAAAGAAATGGTAAATTTCTGGTAATTCATGGAAAAACAAAACATGGAAGTGGAGGAGAGGTTTAAGAAGTGTTTAGTATGTGACTTAGAAGTAAGGCACAAGTTATTTTAATGGGTGTGGCTGACAGTCAACAAATTTAGAGGAGCAGAGTGTGTACTTGTAGTGATAGAATAGATAAATGAAGGAACTAACTTAACAGAAAGTGAGTGAAGCCAAGCATCTTTTGGATTCTGTCCATAGTGCACTAGATATGATAACAGTACTGTCGAGTAGGGTGTATTTGTACCTTGTAGAGTAGGGATGGGTCACCTTCCAGCCATAGGTGAAATTTCGCTTGCATTCAGATTTCAATCTAATAACTGAACTTTCCTTAATACCAAAATCTGGCAGACACTGATGGATCTCCGTCGGTTTCGACGATGCATGTTCCAATTGTTTGATCACAAAACGGCCTACTTATTGAATTAGCGTGAACGTGGCTGAGTATTCCACAGACACGTCTACCCGTAACGTAATCCTCAGACAGAATCAGCATGACACAGTGTGACAAGGTTGGGCCTTTGAATTATTGGTACAATCCATCCAACAGGCTTCCTCACAGTTTCCGTCTACCCAGATTCACTCACAAGGCTTGAGTTGACCCGAGGCTATGGTAAAGACACTTGCCTAAGATACCACGCAGTGGGATTGAACCCAGGACCTCGTGGTTGCAAAGTGAACTTCTTAACATTAAGCTTTAATTAAAAACCATAAAAATAGAAACCTTGAACAGCACAATAGCTGTGAGGTTAATAAAATGTTAGCCTGCTGATCTTATGAGGTTAATCAGTTGCCGAGCTACTGATTAACCTTGCTACTAGAGTCATTGGGATGTATCTCTGAGCAGTTTGTCTGACTGGGATAAAAACAGACACTACTACAGCTTCATGGTTGAATTTCCCATCAAGTCACACCTTTACTGTCATTAAAATGGAAGGACACATTGCATAATATAGTATATAAAAAAAAGAAAAAATGAAAGATGGGATGGTCATGACTGGAAAGCCTTTGATCATACATAGATCTATTCAATCAGGGCAGACTTAGGGATAAACAACAACAACAACTGCACTGCAAATGAGCCTCTACAAGGTGGCTCGACATGCTTGAAATAGCAGCCAAAAAGTAGGAATAGCATACAACTGTAAAAACAAAAAAGTAAAGAAAAAACAAACCATCTTACTGATTCTTGCATGGAATAATAAATATAAATAACGAAACAAAAATAGACATAACTGAAAATTAAGTTTTTGGGAAACAGTTTCTAACAATAATTGAAAAAATTAATTTTGTCAGAAATATTAAAATCTTCCATGGAATATCACATATTTTAAGCACAAGGTGACTACCTTTAAATTTTGTAGGTGAAATTTAAGAATGACCCAAAATCATATGATACGTTGTATCTAATGACAAAGTATTCAAAAATAGGTGATCTCATTTTAAAAACAGTAGCCTCATTTTTTAAAATGTAATTCTAGCATTACATAACTGATTTACTTGGAGAGTATGTTCTCCTTCTCTCCTTCTTTGTCTTCTCTTTCAGTTTCTCCCTCTTTTTCTTCTCTACCTTATACCCTCTATCTCCTTTGTTTCCCCTTCCTCCTTCCTTCTTTGTTGTCTTTTCCTCATCCCTACCCTCTTTGTCCTACTTCACCAACATGTTACTGAGCAACCAGTTAAAGGTTGATCGGTTTAAATCCAATCATTTGCATGGCACTGTGTCCATGGAGAAGACACTTAGCTATCGACTATCCCAGCTTGGTAGATTGCTTGGTTCTTTAACCCTCTCAGTACCTACTTGTCTGAAACCGGCCCTGTTTCTATGATATTAAACCTCCTGTTTTAAAATGTTCATATTTGAATTAAAACCTTCCATAATAACTTTATGTGAGAAGTTTTAGTTAAGTTATGTTCCAAATACTAACTCAATAATGACAAAATTATTTTACTAAATCCTTCCAAATTCTTGATTATTTTCAAAATTAACTGAAACACATAAGAAGTGTATCTCATTAGAAATATGGTCATAAAAGGGTTAAAAGTTAACTGTCATTTTGGCTTTTTGTCTAGTACCATTTTGACTTGGTTATCGATGGCTGTCAACCAGCAGATTCCTCTGACATATGTTATATACAAATAGAGAGCATGGATGGCCAAATCAATAGGGGTAGATGATAAAAAGCTAAAAGGTCAGCAGGGAATATCCTGTTACCAGCACTGCACTATCTTCATGGCCCCAAACTCTCAACTTATGGCCCAGTTGATGGCACTGCGATGAATTGGCAGAGTTGATAAAGTGTAGGATAGAATGCCTTGTGGTATTAATTCCGGCTCTCTGTGCTGTGAGTTCAAATCCATCTGAGATCAACTTTGACTTTCATCATTTCGGGATAGATAAATAAAGTACCAGTCTAGGGTGATGGACTGGTTGAATCGTTAGAGCATCGGATGGAATGCCTTGTGGTGTTTGTTCCAGCTTCTTGCGTTCTGAGTTCAAATCCTGCTGTGGCCTACTTGGGTGGTAGACTTAATCTGTCACCTGGTTTAACACCACCACCTGGCCCTTGGGTTCCTTTAGTGGAGTCAACTCTGTTGCAAACATTTGGGCCAGATCTCTGGTTTGAGGATACTTTCCTCCATCCCTCCCACTAACCAGTCTTGGAGGACCTGAAAAAGGGTGATGGGCACTGCACTCTCTCCTGACAGTGATAATATATATATATATCATCATCGCTTTTTACGTCCGTTTTTCCATGCTAGCATGGGTTGGACGGAGAGAGTTATTGAG
>JAOPJM010528883.1:0-10269 GCA_027124095.1 Muusoctopus leioderma
TATGATTTTCAATTAATTTTGAAAATAATCAAGAATTTGAAGGGATTTAGTAAAATAAATAACTTTCTTGCTATTAATTTGGCATTTGGAATATAACTTAATAAAAAGTTCTTACATAAAATTGTAATGGAAAGTTTCAATTTAAATATGAACACTTTAAAACGAATGGTTTTTTATCACAGAAACAGGGGCAGTTTCAGGTGGTTTGGTATCAAAAGGGTTAAATACCATTAGAAATATGGTAACGAAAGGGTTAAACAGCAGCATAGCCCAGTCTATCTAGCTGTAAATAGATACCATAAAGTAGGAAACAACTGAACTGCTGTAGGCTACGGCAGCACTAAAATTGACAAGTGCTGAGTTCAACTCTTGTGAGTAGAACCAGAAGAGGAGGAGTTGGGTCCAATTGGTCTTATCTAGAAGTCAATAGTGTTGATCTCTCTTCTTGAGAAGTTGAGTAATTGCTGAGAGCACATGACAGTGGATGGAAACATCAACTAAGGAAGTAAAGAAGGAATATACTGGGGTCAATTCAATCAGCTATACACCATCCCTCATTCCTACAAAACAATGTCCAAATGCGTAGTTTAAAAAAAACCCCCCAAAACCAAAAAAAACAAAACAATGTTCTTCAAAAGTTGAAGTGGTGGGTTTTCTGAAATGTAGACATATGAGAAATTAGTACTGTGCTTTATCTTAATTAGTCAGTGCTTTATCTTAATTAGTCAGTGCTTTATCTTAACTCTGGCTTTTGTGGTTTAATGTGGATGAGAGATAAGCAACTTTCATTGCTTGGACAGGACACCATTTTATGGCAGCTGACTTTCTCATAGGATCTGATTTCACTTCCATATCCACATGACTATTTTGCTTCCAGTCCCCTTAATGTTGGATATAGGTTACCCTTTAAATACCAAGACTGCCCCTGGTCCCATGTTACCAACCTGCTCCAATCTGCCCATGTTAAATTGTTAATATTTAAATCATAATCTCATTATTAGATGAATGATAACGTGATGTTGTTGTTGTCTAGTCCTGGTTTAGCTCTGATCAAGAAGACTCATGATCAAGGATGTTCCAGCTTTGTGACCATCCTGTGGTTTTGTATATTGATGACTACATTGTCTAATGCAATATTTCTCAAAGTGGGTTCCGCCAAAAAATTTTTTGGTTTCTACGAGATAAGGTGTCTCTTAATAAAATTTAATAAAACTTTATTTTATATCTAAAAAAAAAAAAAATGGTATTCACGATTTTCAAATAAATTCTCTTTCTGAAACAATGTTGGCTTCATTTAATGTCTTATTCAAATAAGGGTGGTGAGGGGTTGTCTGTAAAATATAGGTATGGGTTCCACTATTTTTGGAAAATTGTATAAGGGTTCTGCCACAAAATAATTTTGATAACCGCTGGTTTAATGTGTCCTTTTTTAAAAAAGATGGTAGGGTGTGAATGTAGGAGATTTGTCTACCATTTCTAGCAGTTTGTGTGACTGCAGAGGTTTCCTCATTGGCTGACAATAACAAGCGGTTTCAATAGGTAAAAGTTCTATTATTGGTTATGTAAGACCCTTTTGTTAAGTTGTATTACAAACACCAGCTAATATATATCAATAAATTAACTGCCACCCTGCCAAGTTATTTTACTTATTCCTACCAAATTCTTGATTATATTTGGAAAATTAATTGAAACATATTAAGCTGTGTATTCTTCATAGATATAGGGTCATAGAAAGGTTAGGCAAGGCATACCTCTCTACTTGCTTTAGTGTAATTCAGAAGAGAAATCAATACCACTGCAGTAGCTTGCCCAGTTTTAGCTCTTTGCTGTCTTCAATCAAAATATACAAAGCTCAAGTCTTTTATTTTATTCCACCATTGGTATCTTTAAATCGACTTTGGTACACAACCTTATAATAACATAACAGCACTTGCATCGCTATCAGTGTGTTTTTATTTTAAACATTCCTTTTATTTCTCCAACATTGGTCACTATTGTGCTGCCCCCATGTGTCAGCATTACAAACTAGATAGAATACCAAATCAACTATGTTATGTAATCAAAGCAAGTTTGGTTTGACATTTTCATTCTTTTTTTTTTTTTTTTTTTTTTTTTTTTGTAGTTATAATCAATTTTGAAGCTGATTGATGATTATGATAACAGTATTTGCTTTTCATGTTGTGAAATGAAGTTTGAGGCTGGTTTGGCTGCTATTTCTAGTAGGTCAAGAGGCTGCATAGAGAATCCCTTGTTGGCTTGCTTTTCAAAGAAGCTACACATTTTGGTTGGCACTGGAGGGGTGGGTTTACCAAAGATTTTCAAATCTTTCTCCTTGTTTGCATACTGCATTTTTTTTTTTTTGTTTTTTTTTGTTTTGTTTTTTCCTTTTTGGCTCACTTTTTAAAGAAGCTATCAATTTTGGTGCTGGAGAGGGTGGGTTTGCCAAACATTTTCGAATTTTTCTCCTTGTTTGAATACTGCATTTTTATTTGTTTTTGGGTGAGTGTGGCCATAGGGATAGATATGGTAAAATTGTAAATCTAACCATATTCCATTAGTGGAATATATAAAAGAAAAGTTCCAAATAGTATATATATATATATATATATAAATAAAAATCCATATTTCACTTTTTTCCTTTCTCTTTGGAATGCAGACAACAAGGAGTGATTGCAGTAAAAGCAAAATGCAAACACCAAAATGTTGATTGCACATTGCTGTAGCTGACAGGTCTGTTAACCCTATTAATATCAACCAGCCTGAGGTTGCTTCTGGTCTTATGATACAAAAACTCTTGTCTTAAAGTGTTCATATTTAAATTAAAACCTTCCATTATAGTTTTATGTTAGAAACCTGTTGTTAAGTTATGTCCTTAACACCAGCTTAATATATCATGAAATGAGCGAATGAGGGTGACTCTACGTGGCTGCTTAGTTTGCTAGAAATAGCAGCCACATCTCCCAAATAACACTCAGCCGTTTTAAATAAGGAAAGGACATGTTAGATAATGTAGTGTTACAAACCCCTAAACAGATGGGATGGTCATGTTTGGAATGCCTTTGATCATAGGCCTGCTCATTCAGAATTAACCTGCAATACTACAATAAATGAAATCCTTGATTATTTTCAAAACTAATTGAAATGCGGGGACAGTGTATTTTCTCAGAAATGTGGTCACCAATGGCTTAAAGAATTATTAACTATATATGTTAGTTTGTGCCAATGACAGAAAAACTAACAAACTTGTAGGGGCAGGCTGCAGTTGATCCAGTTGACCTCAGTATATTACTGCTATTTATTTTATTGACACCGGGAGGGATGAAAGGCAGTGAAACCCGGTAGGATTTGAACTCAGAACATAAAAGGAGGGTAACAGAATACTGCAAAGAATTACTTGTAATTGTTTATTTGATATTTAAAAAGTAGATGTATTAATTAGATAAGACAGTTGCTACCTCTCACTTGCATTGTCTTCATATTTTGGCATAATAAAAACGAAACAAAAACCTCTGTTTTATCCTATAATAATGTTAGGCATAACCATGTGGTATAATAGACATAGACACAAGCATAGCTGTATGGTTAAGAATTTTGCTTTGTAACCATACGGTTCTGGGTTCAATGCAGGCAAGTGTTTTCTACTGGAGACTCTGGTTGACCAATACCTTGTTAGTGGAATTTGGTAGACAGAAACTGTGCTGTGTGTGTGTTTGTGTGTACCGTTTTTAAACAGTGCGTCAAGTTGCATTTATTTACGTCAAAAGTTAACTAAGCCATTTGATAAATAGAAATCAATAACATAAGTACCAGATTGAAATAAATACCCGGTTGATATGATCAACTAAAAACCTTGAGGGTATTGCTCAAGCATGGCCGCTGTCCAAGGACTGAAACCAGTAGAAGAATAAAAGAATAATCCTGCAGGACCTTTCTACATTTAATCCTTTCATTACCATATTTCTAAATGAAATACTCTACATATGATTTTCAATTAATTTTGAAAATAATTGAGAATTTGGAGGGATTTAGTAAAATAAATAACTTGCTCATTATTAAGTTGTGTTTGGAATATAACTTAACAACTTCTTACATAAAATTATAATGAAGGTTTAAATTTAAATATAAACACTTTAAAACAAATGGTATTCTATCAAAGACCAAGGGGTGAGTCGGTATCAAAAGGGATAAAGAACGGTCTGGAAGGGAATTAAAATGCAGTCTTCAGCAGATGTAACAATGCTAAGAATGATGATAATTTTTAATATGAGCACAAGTCCATACTTGTTTTTAGAGGGGGAAGTTATACAGTTGATTACATCAACCCAATCCCCAGCATTTGACTGGTACTTTATTTATGGATCCCAGAAGGATGAAAGGGTGAGTTGACTACAATGGCATTTGAATTCAGAAATGTAAAGAGGCGTTACAATATACTGCATGGCATTTATTCTGCGGTTACTCCACAATTTCTGCTACTTACTGACCTAGTGCTAAAAAAATAAGGATGTTAATGATGTTTGTGGAGTATTGACCCCAGCACTTGACTGGCACTTTATTTTCTTAAACCCAGAAGGATAAAAGGCAGTTGGCTATGATGGGATTTGAACTCATTGAATTTATTCTGCCCATCCCTCTAAAATTTCTGTTACTCATTGACCTAGTGCTAATAACAATCCTATTTATAATAATCCTTATGTATCGATATGCATACATGTGACCAAAAAATTTCCCCTTTCATCACTCTCCCTTAGTAAGTAGTAATTCACACTGTCTTTGCTATTCCGCTTTCACATTTCAAGTTTTTACAGGACACAAATTTGTATGAATACAAATGTAAAATGTCAATTATTTCTTCTAGTTTTAATTTATTATTCTCGAAAAATGTATTTTTTCTGATGGATATTTCTTTGCGACACTCTTGGTGATAGCATCACCAATGTCTACCATCTCCACGATTTTGCTTCGATTCAATCATTTCATGACTGCATTCATCACAGAATTTGCCGTAAATTATAATCTGATAATGGTAAATAACTGCATGACATTTTAGAATTCTCAATGTTAGAATAAAAGCACAAAAACATGTGTTTTTAAAGTTCATATTTACATGTATTGTCTAGATATGAAATACGAAGACGTGGCGTTGAAAAACACATTCGTATTCAAAGATGGCAGTCTATATATGGTCATGTGAAACACTTTCGATTCGTCTGCTAATGAGGAATAATACCGAAAAAGCGCCGAAATGTGATACTCCACATACTCACCCAACCGAGCAACTATAAAAATGTTTCCTGTAGCGACTATCAAGTCTCGATCACCAACGATATTAATAGTTACTTTCTTACTTTCATCTCGGCTTATTAACATGTTACGATCTTCGTGTCAGCTATATTAGTCCTATAGCAATTCTAATTTGTGTTTTCTATTTATCTTATTTATTAAATTGCGCACTAAGCAGCTGAGATATAGGATAAATCTCAGCTGTTTAGTGCGCATTTTAATATGTAATGGAATTAACTACCAGTATAGGCACTAATATTATGCAAATTGGTATTTCCAATTCTCTGATACTACCATATATGGAGGGTATATAAGACATTAGTTGCTTATTTCTCTACAGATAGAATAAGGTGTACGTGGTCTCTGAAGATGACTCCAATCAGAGTCGAAACTCACGTCAGATCATTCACTCTCTTTCTGTACATAGAGAAATGTGTTGAAAAGACATGATTACATTTGTCAGCGTGTATATTTACACATTTACGTAGCTACGGTTAAAATCTTGTACTTTTACAGTAGAGATATGTATTTATTTATCTTATATATCACTTCAGTAGGGAAGTGTATGTCAATCAATGAAATCAGCCATTGCTTCCTCACTGCTAGTTAAATGCCTTCCTTGATTTTGAGTTTTGAATTGTTTCTGATCTCCAATTTTTTGTGAAATTTATCCAATTCATCCATCCATCTTATTCGTTGTCGTCCTCTGTTTCTTGCGGTCTGTCTGAATCCAGCCTGTTCATTTTTACGCCCACCTGTTGTCACTCATCCTCTGGACGCATCCAGCCCAATTCCATTTCAACGATTTTATAAATTTGGCAATGCAATTTAGTTTTGTTTGCTCTCAGATCCAATTCGTTGTTTTATGATTCTTCCCCGCTATTCCAAGAATAATGTATTCGTGAGCATGATGAACTGTTGTTGGCTTGTATGTTAGTTCTTTTGACAGTTTCTACATGCACACACGCACACACACACACACGCACACGCACACACACACACACACGCACACACACACACACACACACACACACACAGAGGCAGCGAATTGGCAAAGTCGCAAGAGCGTCAAATAGATTGCCTTGCGGTATTCGTTCCGGCTCACTGCGCTCTGAGTTCAAATCTCACCCATGTCAACTTTGCCTTTCATCCTTTCGGGGTAGATAAATAAAGTACCAATCTAGGTTAGTGGACTGGCGGAATCATTAGCGCGTCAGGCGAGATGCCTTACGGTATTTGTTTTGGTCCTTTTGCGTTCCGAGTTAAAATCCTGCCGTGGCCTACATGGATGGTAGACTTAACCTGTCGCCCGGTTTAACACCATTACCTGGATTTTTGGTGCCTTTAGTGGACTCCACGCTGTTGCAAGCATTTGGGCCAGGTCTCTGGTCTGAGGATAGTCTCTCCCACCAGTTTTGGAGGCTCTGAAAAAGGATGATGCGTACTTCCCTTCCCTCCTGACTAACCGTAGGAGTGGGAGGCATCATGACATTTGCAGTTGATGTTCAAGTTGAACTTCTGTAGGTTGATGCATGTAGGGAAATCGTGAGAAGGGAGATAATTCCAAAGCGATGCAGTCCTGGGCATAAGGGATTGAGGAAAGCGTTTAGATATAGTAGGGATGACGAAAGGGAGAGAGATTGGTCAATCAGTGGTATACAGCTTACTAGTTCAACAGAGCAGAAGTTGTTGTTGTTGTTGTTATTTAACCACAAGTCAACTCTGATCGGACAGACCTATGATGTAAAGGCGTTCCAGCCGTAACCCTCACCTCTTTTTGTACATCTAGGACTACCTACACTGTCCAATATTTCCTTTCGTTTTTTAAGACAATATGGTGTAATATGAGAGGTTCCCTTGTTGTAACGTTAGAAAACAGATAGCAGGAAGAATTAGAAGTATCATCGACGATGGTAGAAAATGTATCTCCACTTTCCCAGAAAAAGTAAAAGCTTTTGCAAACCTCAAAGCTTCTACATAAAGTTAATGGACTGCGTTATTTTAGTTTAATCATTTTTGTTAAATTATGCATGTTGTCAATGTCAGACGTCATTATTAGAGAACAAGGGTAGCAAAGTGGCTAGTATAACGGTCAACCAGCCAACAGGTCGGTCGTTGGTATCTTGTCCATGGTCAAGACAATTAACTCTCAAATAGCCCAGTTCACCTTGCTGTAAGTAGGTCGTACAGATTGGACATCTTAAATCCGGCAACCTTGGGAACAGGCCATTGCCCGCCCACGGAAAATGCCGGAAAACAGATATTGACATTTAAGTCTTGCCATCCCATTCTACACACGTAGAAAGCGGACGTAAAACGATGATGATGATGATGATGATGATGATGATGATGATGATATATATATATATATATATATATATATATGCAAGGTGGTGAGCCAGACGAGGTGGAAGGGGATAGATTTGGATTTGGAGGAGATGTACCTAGTGTGTGCAGCGTGGACTTGGATGCAAAGTGGGTAGCGAAGGTGGAGGCTTTCTCCGCGGGGGTACTGATCACAGGTTAGAAGTGGTGGAAAAGAGAATTCAGCAAAGTTGGTGGAAATCTTTTTGGCAAGGGACCAGACGGATCGGCTGCAATTTAGGAGGTGGGAGAGCTTGAGGGCTGTGTGATGCAATTCTTTCTAATATTGGCACAAGGCCAGAAATTTAGGGTAGGGGTAAGTCGATTAAATCGACTCCAGTACTTGACTGGTACTTTGCTTATCGACCCCAGATGGATGATAGGTAAAGTTGGCTTCGGCGGGGTTTGAACTTAGAGCGTAGTGAGCCGGAACGAATACTGCAAGGCATTCTTCACGATAGAATAGCGTATAAAATAGTAATAATGAAAATATGTGTGTGTATGTGTGTGTGTGTGTGTATGCATGCATGTGTGTATGCATGCATGTGTGTGTGTGTGCATGTCTGTGCGTGTGTGTGTGTATGTGTGTATGTAAATACAACTGTATAAAAAATACAAATATATGTATCTACCATTTTGGATATATAATGGTGTATATGTTTATTTATATGCGTTCGTAGTTATGATGCACTCACCTCTTTTTCTATTTCTTTAGATAAGGGGACCCCAAACGTTTCTTACCATCGACCTCTTCATGAAATTCTCGATTGTTCATCATCCCTAGATATGTACAAAAAATGAAAATAAATAATTAATAATGATATTGATATTAAATAAAAATAATGATAATTCTTTCTAATATTGGCACAAGGCCAGAAATTTAGGGGAGGGGGTAAGTCGATTAAATCGACTCCAGTACTTGACTGGTACTTTGTTTATCGACCCCGGAAGGATGAATGGCAAAGTGGACCGCAGTGAGTCGGAACAAATACTGCAAGGTGCACTGATGATGATAATGGTGATCATGATTTCTTTTGTTTTCCTCCAGGGCGACGGAGGATGGATAATTACAAAGACGTGCATGAAGTGTGTGGATTTACATACACAATTGAATGAGTAACATTCTCTGCCATTTACCAGGAATATTCTCTGCCATTTACCAGGAATATTCTCTGCCATTATGGTCCATTAAGAAATATAACTTCTTGTATAATGTAAATTTTTTTTTAGTTGTTCTATTTGTGTTTTATATTAATTATCTTTATCTGCTTTTGTTATAGTTGTGGTTTAGCGCATGCGCTGTAAAGGAACGCTGTTCAGGAGTCTGTTACATTTGGCACAATAATCTTTGCACATATAGAATTTTTCTCATTCTTGTATGTATAATTATTTTTTTTATTTTTCCCCCTCATGTTTTACTACTATTTGTAATATAATTTATAGATTTGTTCATGAGGTAGGTGTCTAGATGTCTAGGCCAGGTAGAGATGTTTTCCAGATAAATCCTATGTGTGAATGACGTAGGCCATAATTTTGATTAGACGTGTAAATATATTGAATCCTAACATAGGCACAAGGCTGCACATATCTTGGGTGTGAAGGGTTATAAACGATTCAATCAGCTCTGCTAATTGACTGCGAAGGTGTGTGGCCTAGTGATTATAGGGTGTTGAACTCACTTTCGTAAGATCGTGGGTTCGATTTCCGGACCGGGAAGCGAGTTGTGTCCTTAAGCAAGGTACTTAATTTCACGTTGCTCCAGTTTGCTCAGCTGAAAATGAGCACCTGTGATAGGACTGGAGCCTCTTATCATTAAAATATCAAAATATCCAAGAAACCTCTTATTATGGGATGCAACCCGATACGAAACCGGAAAAACCTGTGACACGTCAGCCGTATCATTTACATCGTTTATTTGTTATATTTGATTGATATTTATTTTATCGATCCCTGAAGGATGAACGGTATAGTCGACCACGGTGGGATGTGAACTCAGAACGTGAAAACATATCTAATTACAGCAAGACATTTTGTCAGGAGCTCTACTGATTCTTCTATACACCGTACATAGGTACATCATCTAAGATCGCTCTATGGGGGGATATGTATGTAAGTATAAATATATGTATATGCGTGTGTGTGTGTGTGTGTGTGTGTGTGTGTATGTGTGTGAGTATATGTTTATGAATATGTATATATACATATATGTGTGTGAGTGAGTGTGTGTGTGTGTGTGTTGTCTCTTGGTGTTTCTGTTTTCTAACTTTACAGGTTCGGGAAGAGCTTCGGTCACTGTTGCATCTTTTTTTAAGACCCTCCTCCATCTTGGATATTTGTTTCGCTAATTTTTGAACTCACTGACTAAATGATACTTAAAGAACTAGAAATATATATATTTGAATGGAATGACAGAGTCAGGAGATTGAGAACTGCCCTTCTATGTATGGGGATGATAAGAGAGAGGGAAAAAGAGTTAGAGAGAGGGAAAAAGAGTTAGAGAGAGAGATAGCTCTATCTATCTATCTATCTATCTATTTATCTATCTATCTATCTATCTCTATACCTACCTATCTAGCTATCTCTCTCTTTCTCTCTCTCTCTCTCTCTCTCTCTCTCTCTCTC
>JAOPJM010528905.1:0-10265 GCA_027124095.1 Muusoctopus leioderma
GTCATCAAATGTAGACAGTTACTGCTTTGTCATCAAATGTAGACAGTTACTGCTTTGTCATCAAATGTAGACAGTTACTGCTTTGTCATCAAATGTAGACAGTTAATGCAGTGTCATTAAATGTAGACAGTTACTGCTGTGTCATATGTAGACATTTACTACAGCGTCAGTCAATATGGACAATTACAAGTGTAAACGAATGTATACATTTACTGATATGTCATCCAATGCAGACAGTTACTGTTGTATCATTTAATCCTAAGGTAGATAGAAGCTGTAGCAAGTGTTCAATAAAGTTAAATCTATTCCAAACTTCAGTGTTCTGTTGGGTTTACACTTCATTTTCTGTAGAATTAAGAAGAGATGAGACAAACCCTCTTGGACAGAAATCTAGAAGGCTAGGATACCTCCCTATTGTGCAGGTGGGTGAACTCTTGCAGATAGAATGAATGTAATCCGCTCTCGAGGCAGAACAAAACATCTTCATCAGATTTGAATCCAAGATCTCACGAGGTGGTAGTACCGTATTCATTTAATCACATTGCCTCTAATATGACAAAAGTACACAAAGAATATTATTCTAGGTTTAGAAAATGGTGTGTTGTGTGCTAATTAGTCTGAGGTGGGTGCACATGTTCATATGTATTTTAGACAGTCATAAACAAGGTTCTATCAAAAATAGAAACACTCTTAGATTAGATTGAGTGACAGAAACAATGCCAGACTAAATGTGTTGCAGTATTTAGTTATGCTCCTTCACGTTCTGAGTTCAAATCCTACCATTGTCAACTTTACCTTTCATCTCATCTGGGGTTGATAAAATAAATATCATGGAAGTAGGTGTCCTTCAGGGCTTGGTTCTCAGTTCCCTCTTGTTTATTTAGTTCTCCAGTCCTTAACAGAGGAGTTTTAAGATTAGCTGTCCATGGGAACTTCTATATACTGATGGCATAGGTGAATCTGTTGAATAATTAGAGAAGAAATTTCAAACATGGCAGCAAAGCCTAGTATCAGGTTTTAAAGTAAACCTAGCAAAGACAAACGTTTTAGTTAGCAGAAAAGAAGACAGGATTCTACTGCCATCTGGGAAGTGGCTATGCAGAAAAGTAGGTAGGAATTCTATATGGTGTACCCAATGTAAACTATGGGTGCACTAGGATTCGAGCCCCTATCAATAAAATACCCAAGAAACCTATGAGATGCAACCTATTAGGAGGCCTGCTAAACCTGCAAAGTGTGAGCTGTAACAACAAAGAGGTGCAGTAGTATCATGGGTAGGCTGACAGAAAAGGACTTCATATGTAGCAGATGCACAGGAGTAATTAGCTATAAGAATACCCTTAAAATAAATTTTTCAAATACTTAGAAGGCTCTCTAGAAATAGATGATAGCTTCTGTTGCCTAGGGGACCTTGAAAGCATAGTAGTGGCCAGAGTAAGATGGGGTGGAAAATGTTCAGAAAGCTATTATCTCTGCTAGCAACAAAGATATTCTCTCTCTCTGAGTTGAGTGCGCAGGTGGTCTGATGCTTGTGTGCGAAGAGGTAGTAATGCATTGTAGTGAAACATAGGTATTGAATGTAGAGGATGTGTGAAGGCTGGAGAGAAATGAGGTGAGCATGCTCTGCTGGTTGTGTAATGTTAGTGTGCATAGATGATGGAGCACAAATGAGCTGAAAGACTTGGTATAAAGGAATCAGATGTAGTGTGCAAGAAAGAAGACTAAGCAGGTATGGATATGTGATGCATACGGAGGATGACAGTTGGGTAAAGAAGTACCAAGTGATCCAAGTAGAAGGAACCTGTGGGAGAGGAAGACATGGGAAGAAGTGAAGGCTGAACCTCATGGAGGATATGACAAAGGACTGCAACTAGTGGTGAGATGCTGTGCTAGAGAATACCCATGCAAACATGGAAAAACAGACATAAATTGATGTTGATGATACTTGGGTTTGTTCAAATGTGCCAAAGTTAAAAATCATAAGTAAGTCAGAATCAGTTCTTGTTTAGCATCAAGTTAGCCCCCGACTAAGCAGACATACTCTCAAAGGCATATTTTCAAGAATAGTGTACTTCGAACTACATTATCCAATGTGGTTTTTTAAGATGGTAGGGTGTGGTTTAAGGCGATTTGGCTGCTATTTCTAGCAGGATGTGCAAACATGGAGAGGCAGAATCAGTAAAGCGAAAAGATTTTTTTTTTTAATAAAATTTGTTTTTAAAAGTTAAGTTGAGGATTTTCTAAATGTTAGCAGAGCAAGTTTGATGAAGGTTTTGCTTCCATGATAAGGTCAGAATAAGACTGAAATACGTCTAGAGTTGTCTCCCATACTTTCCACAAAAATGAAAATATTACCATTTACTAATATTATTTTTTTCATTACTTCATATTTATTTCTAGTTAACCTTTTAATGCTCCCTGCATTAAATTTCATAAGGCACAGGTATGGCTGTGCGTCTCTGTTTATGTCCCGTATAAACAATAGATCCTGCAGCTTGGTGGTTCAACAGGGAAGATCAGTGGAATAAGTCTAATATTTAAAAATAAGATTCGGCATCAGGAAGGGCATCTGGCTGTAGAATACTGCCTCATAAAATAATATCCAACCCATGCCAGCATGGAAAAGCAGACGTAAAAACGTTATATTGTCATTCACTTGTCACTCAGTATTGAACAAAACATTTTTGAGGAGATAATTGAGAAGGAGATTATCAAATTTAATTATTTTATAGTTTAGATTAGGGCAGTAATTTTTACACAGCCAAAGTCAATGACTTTACTCTGAAAAGTGATCCACGATCCAGTTTCTGGCTAAGAAAAAGAAAAAAAATCACTTTTTTGAGGTCAAGTCTTCAGTTTGAGGATTACTTAATATCTTACACCTGATGTACCCCTTCTATACACATGCACGCATGTGTGTATCATGACTCATACACTGTTCATTTTACTGTCATTTGTACATTATTCTATGTACTATACATGCACCTTTGATGAGTTGTAGTGCACCTGAGCACTGTACACAATGATTTCATTATTATTATTATAAGTACAACTCCGAAATATATATATATATGTATATATATATATATATATGTATGTATGTGTGTGTGTGTGTGTGTGTATATACACCGGGTTTCTGCACAGTTTCTATATTTCACTCACAAGGCATTGGTCAGCCCGAGATTAGAGTAGAAAACACTTGCCCAAGATTCCATGCTGTGGGACCGAATCTTAAACCATGTGGTTTTGATGTGAACTTCTAAATCAGTCATTGTATATATGTGTGTGTGTGTGTGTATCTTTTGGCAGTGTATATCAACAAAAGATGTAAACAGCGATGTGAAAACCCGATATATGCAGTGCTTTCCAATAATGACACTATTGTTCACAAAATATTATATAAAATAAATAATTAAAGTGTGCATAAAGTGGTTCTATATGGAATGTGACAGTTTATTGCAGCAAACATTGTAATAAACTGATTCCCTCTCTCTCCCCTTCTCTCTCTCTCCCCTTCTCTCTCTCTCTCTCTTCATATCTATGTTTCTCTCCTCTCTCTCTTCATATCTATGTTTCTCTCCCCTCTCTCTCTGTTTCTTCATCTCTCTCTCTCTAATTTATAAAAATTAATAAGATTTCAGCAGATAGATGGGTATAGGGCTACTACTGAGGCTGGATGATATAATCAATAAATCTAGAGGAGAAGGTAATGGAAAAATGAAGTTTTCATATTTTGCTATACTTTAACCAGAAGAGAAATGGTAGTGCTCATGAGATTTTGCAGGGACTCCAAGAGGATGAGGGAAAGGAGAGCTAGTCTGACTGATTGCAACAGAGTGGACTCCACTAAAGGCACCCAAGGGCCAGGTGGTGGTGTTGAACCGGGTGATAGATTTAGTCTGACTGCACCTGTATTTGGGTAGTAATCTGTTGGGCTTTCACACAATTTCTGTCTACCCAGTTTCACTCACAAGTGTTGGGTGTTGATCCAAGGCTATGGTAGAGGACAGTTGCCCAAGGTCTAATGCAGTGGGATTGAACTCGTAATGACATGATAACGAAATGAATTTCTTAATCCACATGACTATAGAATTTTAGACTTATATGATAAGACAGATGGAGACCTAAATTTACAGACAGATTATTTGATTATATGGGAGAAAGTGAGAGGAAATAAGAGGTGAGTTAAACAGATAGATAAGATGGAGAGAACACGAAACAAACAATGTTTGAAAAGAATTATCAGAGAAGCTCATTTATCTTTGGAGTTAATTTAAATAAAATAAACATTATCTATTTCGATTTAAGTATTTAGGTTTGCTAACAGCTTTCCCTGATTTAACATACTAATTAGTTATAAGTAGTTATCTAATTAATTAGATATGATTTGCATTGCATTTAGTTGAGTTTTTTTTCTAACAAGGCATCTCTTTATTTATTTCTATAATTTCCCTCTTGTCCTCTCCACACTCTTGCTCCTCTCCCTTCTCTCTCTTCAGATTCTCAGCTTCCCCATACTTTCACCCACATTTGACTCTTTTCCTCTCTCACCCTCCCATACATAACCTATCTTCTATTCATACTCTCATCAAGTCATGTTTACCCTCATAGAATGGAGACTATGTAGAATACAGAGGGAATCTTTAGCCTGCTACAGACAAGGTACCCTCTCTAGTGCTGGTGACAAAATAAATACACCCAGTGCACTCTGCAAAGTGTTTGGTGATCATTCAGTCAACACAGGGTCGAGAGGGCTTTATAGTCACATCTTGGACATGACAACCTCTCTAGTGTTGGTGCCATGACAAACGCACCCAGTACACTCTGTAAATTGATTGGCGATAGGAAGGACATCCAGCCATAGAAACCAAGCCAAACAAAACATGTGTGAGGCATGGTCCCCCGACCCGTCTAGGAGAGTTGTGACTCTATTCACAATTGACGTGGGCCGAAATCACTCGTCCAATCATAGAAAACGGATATAACATGATGATGAATTTATTTTATGTTGCATTTTGTGAAGAATAGTATCATTGGTTACCAGTTTTGAGAGCGGAGTCTGATTAAAGAGCTGGAGAATTGGTAATTATATATAAACCCACCCTGGAGACATTTTTCTAATTAATTAAAAAAATCTTTTTATCACTTACTCTGAGGGGGAAAGGCAGTGCCCACAACCCTTTTCAGGGTCTCCAAGACTGGTAGGAAGAAAGGATGAGGTTATCCTCAGACTAGACCTCATCCAAGTGCTTGAAACTGAGTGTGCTCTACTGAAGGTCAAGTGGTGGTGGTGGTGTTAGGGCTTGATGATGTAATCAATAAATCCAGAGAAGGCAAAGGAAAAGTGAATTTTTCATATTTTTTGTTGCTTAATCAGAGGAAGAAGGGCAGTACTCATGAGCTTTTGACAGAGCCTCTGATATGGTGGGGGGAAAAGGAGACCTGGTTCGAATGCTTGCAGCAGATTGGACTCCACTAAGGGCCAGGTGGTGGTGTTAAACCAGGTGATGGAGTTAAACCAGGTGATGGATTTAGTCTATTACCCAAGTACAGATACAGTCTACCTGATGGGCTTCCACCCAGTTGCTATCTACCCAGTTTCACTCACAAGTCTTGGATGTTGATTGTAGGCCATGATAAAGGTCAGTTGCCCAAGGTCGTGCACAGTGGGATCGAACTCATAATGACATGATGAATTAAGCCTTACATTTTGCTTTCTAATGAGAAATATACTTCCACCTGTGTCAACACGTTTGTGAAAGACTATCAGCCCTGCTATCCCACCACCTGACCACCCACCAGCCCCACCACCACCACTCTGCCCCTCCTTTAGTTTATGGTACAGTGGACAGCTTCAAGAAAGACATTTAACTAAATAATCACCTTTTTATAAATGTCAGAAACAAATATCATGTAGGAATTAGGTATCACTACTGCACACACTCACACACACCCATCTCACATGTACACTCACACACATGCACACACACACACACATACATGCACATTCACGCTCTCTCCCACATACACATACTCACATAATCATATATCACATTCACTCACTCACACTCATACACTCACTTGCTCAAACATGCTCATCACATACACACGCACTCATTCACTTACACACACTCATCCCATACACACACACACACACACACACTCATCACATACACATACTCATACATGGACACAAACACACTCACTCATTCACTTTCACTCACTCACACACTTTCACTCACTCACTCACTCACATACACTCACTCATACTCACACACACACACATCACACACACACATAAACACTCACCGACACAAACACGGTCTCTCTCACGCATACACACACTCACTAACATACACACACATTCATTATTCACTGAGACAAACATGCTGTCATTCATTCATAGAACAATCACTTACACACACATTGCATCAAACTTACGTACACTAACATAAACACGCACTCACACATAAACACACTCACCAACACAAGCATGCTCTTACTTACCCACATACAGTCACTCACACACAATAAAACTTACACACACACTCTGTGTCTGTCTCTCTTTCTCTCTCTCTCTCTCTCTCTTTCTCTTAAACTTCTAAAACTATCATTTTTATGGGAAAAGAAAATGAGAATTTGTGACATTCATGAATTAGCAATGTAAGAGAAATGAGACGATGATTTCTATTGAGAATTCTATTGTTTTTACTAAATGTTGTTGTTATTGTTTAGCCCCAGGTCAGCCCAGATTGAGTAAACCTATGATCAAAGGCTTTCCAACGACAACTGCTCGATCTTGTTTTCAAGAATAACAAATCTATGACTACATTATCCAATGTGTCCTTCCTTTTTCTAAGACAGTATGGTTTGATTTAAAACGAAGATTTGGCTACTATTTCTAGCTAGCTTGGGCGACAACATAGAGGATGCCCCTCATCAATCACAAAGGTGGAAGTGGAGGGAACTGTCCAAGATTTTTGCAAGGGGATTTTTAAAATATTATTTTCCTCCTTTAATTTCAACTCCAAATGACAGTATGTAGCTTCCTTGTTTTAAAATTTTAATAATATGGGTTTATTTACTCAAGTATATCAAAATTATATTTTATTTTAAAAAGTGATATCTAATTAGTATGAATAAAATCAAAGTCGAAGATTTTTTTAAAGAGAAATTATAATAATGACTTAGAAGATAATTTCGATCCAAAATGTTGCCTAAATTCCTCATTTTCATAATCTATATAATAATGATTGTACTGTACTTCCATCTGTCTGTCACACTGCTATGACGTCACACTACCGTTTCTAAGAAGTTGTTTTTATTAGTTAAAAGAAGCATTCTGTAGTCGAGTATTTTTTTTATTTCACAGAAAACACTGTTCCTTCCACTTATATCTTACTATCTCTCTATTTGTCTATTAATCTATATCCTTCCATATTTAATACAGACACACACACACACATACACACACACACATATATATATAGAGATAAAATGTATATCTCTCTGTAAGTATATGTATATACACACACACACATGTATGTATATATATATATATATATATACACACATACATCTGTGTGTGTGTGTATATATATATATATATATATATATATATACACACATACATCTGTGTGTGTGTATATACATATACTTACAGAGAGAGACACACACACATATATATATATATATAATGTTAGGAGGTAACGAACTGAAAGAGTGAGTACTCAATACTGGAAAGTTAGAATATATACACTTTAATAAGATATTTAATAAGAATCTTATTAAAGTATATATATATATATATTATATATCTATTTGCATCTGTCCATCAATCTATTTATTCTGCTTCATTGAAATATAGCTATACATTCAAGAAAGAAATAACTAAAAGAAAAGTAAAACAAGCTGGAAATAGAATAAATGTTTAATAAAAAATATAAAATTAACAAAAAATATAAAATTAACAAAAAATATAGAAAAGTAAAAAGTAATGTTTTGTTTTATTAAATGTTTATTTTATTCCCAATTTGTTTTACTTTTGTTTTACTTATTTTTTCTTGAGTCTATAGCTACATTTCGTTGAAGCAGAATATAATTTACTCTGTGCGTAAAACAACCAGTCATGTAGTCAATATAAAGTTTGCTAAATTTTTTTCTCCCAAAATTTAAATTTCGTTTTGAAAAATAATCCTTCAAATATATTGCAATGTTAGTTCTTGAAATATTGCAATGTTAGTTCTTGAAGTCAGCTTGTTAAAAACTGAAAAATTCTTCTGTGGAACTCGTGACAAAGATCATATCTAAATCCCATCAGACTTTATAAACTTGAGTGCACACTTAAAGATGTTGATAAATTATTTTGATTATATTAGGCAACAGGGAGGGGGTGGGGGTATAGCTGAATGAATTGACACCAGGTTTCCTACTTGTGGCTTTTGTTTTTTTTTTAATAACCTTGGAAGGATGAAAGATAAAGTTGACACCAGTAAGAAGGAAGTAGATATTAATTACAAAACAATTAGAGAACCTCTATGTGGTCACTTAACTTACTAGAAATAGCAGCCAAATCTCCCTCAAATCACACCCTAGTATCTTGAAAAAAGGCAAAGACGCATTTCGTAATGTTGTCCAGCATATACTGTGCCTCCAAAAAATAAAAATAAAAGATGGGGTGATCATGGATGGAATGTCTTTGATCATAGGTCATCTCGATTATGGCTGACCTGGGGCTAAACAACAACTACATGTAGATATAAGATAACAAGGGGGCTTCAATGTGGTTGCTTGACCCGCTAGAAATAACATGCAAATATTCCTCAAATCACACTCTAGCATATTGTGGACAATGTAGTACCTAATATATAAAAAAGATGGGGATGGTCATGGCAACCCAGCCTAGGGTTACAGGTGAAACCATGGGAAGCAGCATAGTGGATGTGCAGTCTTGGGGAAAAAAATATTGGTGGGATCACCACGGCTTCAATACCTTTGATCATAAGTCTGTTCAATCAGAGCTGACCTGGGGTTAAACTACTACTACTAATATTTATTTTATCAAACCTGAATGTAACTTAATATTGCAAGACATTATAATCCAGGACTCTATTGTTTTTAACCCCCACCTCTATCATAATAATGATAATAATTGTTTCTAACATAGGCACAAGGCCAACAACCCCAGTACTTGACTGGTACTTTATTTTATTGACCTCGAAAGGATGTGAGGCAAAGCTGACCTCAGCGGGATTTGAACTCAGAGCACAGTGAGCCAGAACAGATACTGCAAGGCATTCTGTCCTACATGCTAACGACTCTGCCAATTTGCCAGTAATAATAATAATAATTGTTTCAATATAGGCTCAAGGGTAGAAATTTGGGGGAAGGGTCAAGTCGGTTACCATTAACAACAGCAACAGCAGGTCCTGATGTTGCTGTTGGAACAGCAGCATCAAGACCTGCTGCTGTTGTTGTTGTTGTTGTTGCTGGTTCTGTTGTCTATTCCTGTGCTTTTGTAGTTCCTCAGGTCATTAGAACTTGTAAGTTCATATTGACCACTCCTGGCCACATCCCATTCTTTGTGATGTCTGCACTTACCATCTACCCATAATGCATTACAAAAGTGATGATGAGCCAGGGGGTCAAGGTCATTGCAAATGTGACCCCTGACTGTCACCATTGTACTGCGCTGGCTAATATATTGTGATTTGAACCTATGAGAAGATGTGTGTTTCACACTATCTCCACTTGTTGCTTCACCTCACTCTTGATCTTGAAGACCAGGCAGATACTTCCATATATTACTCTGCAGCCAATGGAAACTACATCCTTCCATACATTGATAAAGGCCTCCTTCAAAAGTTCCTTTCAGGGCAATTGAAAACCCTCCTTCATTTGCAAATTAGAGGTAGGTTACTTTCCTCCTTTCCTGTTCCTGGATAAAAGTTTCAGGGAAAGAAGCATTTCATTTGGTTACATATTTGTGCCATGCCATCTTTTTTGCCACTAGTTGCCTCATATTCAAAATTTCCTTGTTGCTGGCAATACTAGCAAAAGAGGAATTTTTCTTCTTGTTATTTTCTCCATTAGAATTTTGGCTAACACTGTTTGTATGTGTCATGGTGTGAGATGTATTTGCCAGTGAAATTTGCATTTCTTCCAGTGTATTTTTTTTTAACTCTTAAGCATCATCATCATCGCTTTTACATCCGCTTTTCCATGCTAGCATGGGTTGGACGGAGAGAGTTATTGAGGCAGAATTT
>JAOPJM010528916.1:0-17036 GCA_027124095.1 Muusoctopus leioderma
AAACATGAACAAACGAAGACATAAATGCATTTTCCCCGTCATCGGCTGCTGTCTAGCGGATCCAGCGATTTCGGTACTTTATTTACCAATATGTGTGTGCGTGTGCGTGTGCGTGTGTGTGTGTGTGTGTTTGTGTGTGGGGGGGGGGGGGGTGTATTCCATTTTCAATTTATTCAATATTTCATTTTTCTCCTATATACATACCTATAAACAGACTGTTTCTGAATATTGGTGCATCAGAACTTTGTCCAAAACGTTTGCAAACCTTCATTCCCAATGAAATACGAACTTAAGAGATTTTACACTTTACCAGGCCAATTCGACTAGTTTCACTTCATCCTTACCGGCTCATCGGGATGTTTACTTCATCAGTTCTACACACAGAGAGAGAGAGAGAGAGAGAGAGAGAGAGAGATTAATTTATTTACATTATCAATGCTGTATTTTTTTAGCACTGTTTCTGGGGTTTGTTTTTGTTGTTGTTATTTTCATCCAGTATCAGCATTTTCGTCTCTCTATTAGTGTCCCTATGGAATGTTGCTTCCTTTGGTCTGGGTAGTTTTACTTATTTATTTATTTACTTATTTATTTATTTATTTTTGTTCTTTGTTCTTGTCTTAAGAAAAAACGTAAAATCAGGACTTCCAAGAGGGTGCAAAAAGTTCACTCATTAAAAAACAGTTTCTTCTGGGGTCCCTCCAGGATTAAGGGCCCTGAAACTTAAGCTTCATTAGTTTTATAGTAGATCCACCACTGATGGTAGTAAACACACACACACATGAGACATCTAGATACTGTATGGAGTTGGCACCCATGTATGGGGGTCATCAAGCCATTATATAGTAGTGTACATGCTCTCATGAGGACATCTAAACATTGTATATGATTCCAACATATATACATAGAAATATGGAGACATTGTATAGTAGTGTATACATACATACACACGTGAAAATTGACATTTTGATGTCCTCTATCAGAAACAATAGGCTGACATTTTATATAGCCAACTATTGTGATATTTTGGTGTTTGTATTGATTTAGATAGTTACTAGATTTGTTTTAGATTTCTTCATTCTGTCTTGTTATTTAAAACTTTTTATGCATCACTTTCACTGCCTGGGTAATGTTTCTTATGGCATTACATACTCTGTCTAAACTTGGCTATTCATATACCGTATCCAAAACCATTTCTCTTATTTCTTCTTGTATGAAGGATCCAGTCTGAAATCTTAATCGCTACTTTTCTTGTAACACACCAACATATCCCTCAACTGTTTAGGAGTTGTATTATATTTCCACACTACACTACACTACACTTCATTTTCACACTATACAACACTTTAACACTACACTTCACTTCCACACTACATTATACTTCCACACTAAACTTTGACACTATGCTTCCACAATTCACTTCACTTCCATGGTACACTTCCCTTCTACACTATTCTTCCACATTACACTTTAGTTATACACTACACTTTCACTTCTACACTACTCGTCACTTCCACAATAAACAATATTTCCATACAACACTACACTACATTACTCAATACTATATTGTATTGTAAAACAAATATACTTCTTGAGCCTGCATTTAGTTACAGTTTCATGATGTGAAGTGGATGAGAGATATACCTTCCTCCTGGATAGTGTACTAGTCTATCATAGGTAACATTCTCAGGTGATCTGACAGCTAGACAATGTACTGAGCCAATGTAGAACAAAGTCTTCTACTCAGAAACACACACATAAAAATTAAAAAAAACACATGCAGTGGATCTTTTGAGCAGGTATTCCAATACTTTATTTACTCAACTATCTCACCTTTGCTCTACATTGCATTCAGAGAGACAATACAATATCTGAAACTTTTCATGTAACACTGCTTCATTATCATTGTGGAGAACACTGTTTTAATCTGTAGTGAATTGTGCTTGACATGGATGCATTAGTGTTTAGTATGGATGGTATCATGTTTAGCATGGATGTGATGTTGTTTGCATTGATGAGTTGATGTCTAGCTTGGATGCAATGATGTTTATCATGGGTGATGAACCATGGATGCGTTAACGTTTAGTATAGATGCATTGGTGTTTAGCATGGTCAGAATGGTATCTACTATGGATGTGAGGGCTTTTGCATGGATCTATTGTTGTTTAGGATGGGTGGTATGATGCTTAGTATGGATGAGATAGTGTTTAGCATGGATAATGAAGTGTTTAGCATGGATGTGAATTGGTTAAGATGGATGGGGTAGTGTGAATAGATAGTATGGTGTAAATTGATGGTATGGTGTTTAACATGGATGCTGTGTAAATAGATGCTAACACCTCTAAACATTCAGATTAAACATCATCCACCCATACACACCATACCATATTAATGGATGGAATGATGTGTATAGATGCGATGATGTTTAGCCTGAATGTAATGAAGTTTAACATGGATAGGATGGTGTTTAGCATGGATGAGGTGGTAGTATTGGTGGTATGGTGTTTACCATAGATGTGATAGTTTACATGGAAGGTAAGGTATTTAGCATGGATGCATTGATGTTTAGCATGGAAGGATTGATGTTTAGCATTGATGGGCTGAGTTTAGGAAGTATGGAATGGTGTTTAGTATGGATGCATTGGGGATCAGCATGGATCAGGTTTAGTATGGATGGGTTGGCGCCTGATATAAATGGAATGGTGTTTAGTATTAGTAATGTGGTGTTTAACATGAATGGGATGGTGAACATCACAGGTATGTTGTTAATAATCAATGCAGTATGTATGTGTTAGTGTTTAGCATGGATGGGAATGTGTTTAAAATTGATCGGCTGGTGTTTAACATGGATGCCATTGTATTTAGGAAGGATGGGGTGGTATGTATCATGAATGCATTAGTGTTTCTCATAGATTGAATCAGATTGTGTTTAGTATGGATTGATTGTATTTAGCATAGAGGAGATGATTAGACTGGATATGTGGTTTTGGGTGGTGTTTAATATGGATAGATTGGTGTTTGGCATCAAGCTATTGTGTTTATCATGGATGGGTTAGTGTTTAAGATGGATGAAATTATGTTTAGCGAGTATGGGACGATGTGAATATGTGGTATGATGTTTAGCATAGATGTGTTGGTGTTTAGTATAAATGTGGTGTTGTCTATCATGGACATGAATCATCTTAGCATCAATGGAGTGGTGTTTAACTTGAATGGGATTGCATTTAAGAAGGATGGGATAGGGTTAAGCAAGGACACATTGGTGTTTAACATGGATAGGGTGATGTTTATGGATGAAGTGGTATTTCACATAGGTGGGTTAGTGCTTAGCATAGATGGGAAGGTGTTTAGAATGGATGAGGTAGGGTGTTAAGCACAGATGATATGATATCTAGCATGGATAGTATGATGATTGACATGGATGTATTAATGTTTAGCACAGATGGGATGTGTTTAGCATGGATGGGATGGTATTTAGTATGGATGGGATGGTGTTTAGCCTGAATAGGATGGCATTTAACATGGATTATATGTTGCTTGTTGTGGATATAGTGGTGTTTAGTATGGATGGGATGGTGATTAGCATGGATGTGATTGTGTTTAACTTGGAAGGGATAGTGTTTAGTATAGGTAGGATGGTGTCTAGCAGGGTTAGGATGGAATCTAACATGGACAGGATGTATGTTGTTGATGCAATCCTTTTATTTTACAAATTGAATACCTTTCACTTGCATCTCAACAATGAAATAGAGGTTGAACCTATTGTCAGTCAAGCAAACTGGGGCAAGCAGATTTAATTTGTGATTTGCTCTCAAGAACAACACAATGCCTTTCCTAAGGTTTAAACTCCAGTCCATATAATCAATCACCTTAATCTCACAGCTATTTGTCAACCTAGAAATTGTTATTTTACTGCTATGTATTATAGAGAGTAAGGGTTTCTATGAAACTGTTTCTCTAATAACATATCTGACTGTTATATAATGGTATCCTAGGTTAATTGATGATCCACTATTTTATGGTGTTATCCTAGGTTAACTAATGACATATAGTTAAGTGGAACCTAACGTATTTAATGTAGCACTACTGCAAAAATAAATCAATTAATATTACACCCATAATGAAGAGAAAAGACATTAGCTTCAATGACAATTCTTATCAGGAAAGAGACAATGTACTGTAACTCCAAAATCCAAATTGAATGAGAGCATGCAGTGGGAAGTGAGAGTCTGATCTTTGGTCTTATTAGACATCCTTAGCAAAGCTTAGTTTTACTTGTACTCATCACATCTTAGAATGTCTGACAGAATATATAGAAATTTGAGTGAAAAACATTCACTGATTAGGTAATTTAAAATAATGATATGAGAAAATTTATTAGGAATGACTTTTGCATGAAGAACATATAGTTAAGTAGTGAGCTAAAAAAAAAGCTTAATCAATGAAAATTACACCTATAATGAAGGGAACCCAAATATTCTATAGTGTTATTATATGTTAGCTAATGACATACCAAACTGTTCTATAATCATATCATATGTTAACTAATGATGTACCTAAATGCTCAATAGTGTTATCCTAATGACACACCCAACTGTTCTACAATGTTATCCTAGGTTAAGTAATAGTATATGTAATGTTCTATAGTATTAACAATCTAGGTTAACTAAGCACTCTACTAACTGTTCTTAGGTTAACTAATGATATATCTGATGTTTTATAGTGTTAACCTAGGTTAACTAATGATATATCTAATGTTCTATAGTATTAACAACCTAGGTTAACTAAGCACTCTACTAACTGTTCTTAGGTTAACTAATGATATATCTGATGTTTTATAGCTGTTATCCTAGGTTAACTAATGATATATCTAATGTTCTGTAGTATTAGCCTAGGTTACTGTGTCCTTGCTTAACCCTAGTTATTAGTGTATTTATTTCAGACATGAAATATCTGAAAAACTAATAACGCCAAGAAAAACAAAATCTAGCCCAAGGAATCTCACTTACGTTATATCCCTCTCCAATACTGGAATTACCTTTAACATTCTGCTGATAGTTTTTAAATGGTAAATGATGAGTCAACACCTCTAGATTGGCATAATCACTCACCTTATCTTATCTAGTTGATAAACAACCCTATATACACTTGATATACATGTATCACTTTACATATATAACTGCTTATTAACAACCTATGATGTACATGTATATGCACAACTTTAGTTCTTTAGTTTGTTTTATAGTCATCACAGCTAAGGCCATGCTGCAGCATGACCTTCAGAGTTAAATATTCTATGACTTTTGTGTCATCTCTGTGTATGTCCAGAGGTCCAATGTTTTTTCTTTTCTTTTCTTTTTTCAGTATATGTGTCATCTCAGTGCCCTAGACTGAGTTGTAGAAGTAGACTACATACAATATATACATACGCCCAGATAAAAATTACTGACTAATGTCTTGAAAAACTATATACATGTGTGTGTGTGTGTGTGTGTGTGTGTGCGTGCGTGCGTGCGTGCGTGTATCTATCTAAGCGTGTTCCCCAACAACTCTCATATATATATTATTTTATCAAGAAATCATAATACAGTATTCAAGTTCCTATCCCAGTGAGACCGTTTGCTAAATATAGTTTATATCATGTTGAGATATCTACCATAATATAATTTATATGATGTGTGGTGATATTTATCCTAATACATTTTATACCATGGAGAGATATCTACTCTAATATAGTTTATACCAGGCATGGTTTATACCAGGCATGGACAACCTTTTTTCTAGTAGCAAGTCTTATGAGATATTGTTCATCATGAATCAGGCCACAATACTCAAAAAATAATCTAACAAACAACATATATTACACTAAGCAAATCATAAAAATTTGATTGAGAGAACGTGGGGGGTGACTGAGACGGAGAAAGAAACAAAATTGTTCAAATTAACAAAGTCTGACCTAAAGAATATATTACAATATTTTAGTAAGAAGTTATTAGGTTTATATAATCATGGCAGTATGCATGCCATATAAAATGTCATAGAGGGCTGCATGTGGTCCAAGTGCCAACAGCAGGATGCCCATGCTTGGTTTATACCATGGTCAGGGGACTACCCTGTGGATGGAATTGGTTCACGTTGTAGCTTTACATTGAGAAACAAAGTTTGAAACTATTTACCATTGTGGTTTTCCAGCTTCACAAATTATAGATATCATACCTTGATACTTGTGTGGACTGAGTTCCCTGTTGACAGGTCACTACTGATATTAAGTAAAGTGTTAAACACTCATAGTATGCAAATTAGTATCTCCAGTTCTTTGAAGCTACAAGATTTGATGTGTATATAAACAGATTAGCTACTTGTTTCTCTGGGATTGGTCATTTGATGAGACTCCAATAAGGGTTGAAAATCGATTAAGGCTGTTCATCATTTTTTCAATCTACAGAGAAATAGGTGAATATGACATGTTTATATGCCTACTATCGTAGGTTTACACATATATATATATGTATATACTTAACATATATCGAGTGCTTTTTTTCTCCTGTTTGTAAATCCAGACAACATACTTCTACTTATATATTTTATATAAATATATATATATATATATATATAAAACATATGTAAAAACACAATAGATAAGACATATAAACACACTATTTGAAAGGTGTGTTTGAAGAGCATCCAGCTGTAGAAACCAAGCCAAATAAAACATGTAGGATTTATGTGGAGCTGTCGGGTCACCAGATGTAGGGTTTAGGTGCAGCTGTAAGTGGAGAGTAGTAGATTCGATTGTCAGTGGTTGCCAGCGTAGATGTGGATAAAAACAATGAAATGAAGTGACAAAGTGTTATGATATAAAACAGCATTTATTTCAATCCTACATAAAATTAAACAACTACAGCGAGTTGTAGAAAAATTCACAGAATGGTAGAAGTCCGATAGAAAGATTTGCCTATCAATGATAGAGGTGGTGGAAAGGGAATAGTAAATGTAAAGATCGCATGAGATGTCTACTTATCTGTCTGTCTTCTCTCCTCTCCACTGAATTGGTTAGTGTCAGGTGGAATATGTGTAGTGACATTCTGTGGCTTGGTGCTATTGCAATATGTTGCAAAGAGAAACAACACGGAGTCAGTCGGAAGCGAAGGGCTGACTGGTTAGCTGGTGAAAACCTCTATTTTTATAAGGTGTTTGAATGTTCACCTTAGAAGCCAAAGTAGGTCATATTATCTTCAGGTGAACTGTATTTGACCCAAAGGGAACAAGAATCTGACAGGTTGATGTATGAGGTCTCAGTGCATTTTGCTTAACCAATGATCAGTAAACACGACGGGCCTGTGTTCAAATTCTGACCACGTACTCGCTACAAATGTATGAGCGAGATGAGGGTTGCCGACCCGTCTAGAAGAGTGGTGACTCTAAACAGGAAATGACTCGGACTGAAATCACCTGTCCACATAGAAAAACAGATGTAAAAACGATGATGATGATGATGATATATATGATAGCCTAAGGAGAAGAGCTATGGCCACAGCCTTTCCAAATTCTAGGAAATGTCTGAATGAGGTTAATGTTTAGATTAGACAGTTACAAGTAATTAGTTGGAGATAAAAGAGGTGATGTAGGAGTTCTATTAGGATATAGTTCTGGGGAAAAAAGGGACAGGAAATAGTATGAGCATTATGTAGGTTAAGGTTGGGGTGTATTGACAATGAGCTGTTTCCTCTTTTTGTTTCTTCTACTGAAACTACAACCTTTCCTGCTGCTCTGAACTAGCAAGCTGTGTATCAAGCAATTCACCTGCTTCTCATTGTCTGTACTATATCTCATCCAACCCACAAACACTTCACTCAAACTATTAACACCAGAAGTGCAACTCTCTGGAACACTCTCCTTATCTATATTTTCCTTACAATCATTTTGACCTCACCAATACGGTACAGTTGAATGAAAGGTGATATTTGTATTGTCCTTCGGTATTTATTAACCACATATCGAAAATGTCCTCTAATTTAAGGTGCGCATTATCAGTAAGAAGATCAGTGAGATACCAGTAGATTGAATATCAAATGTTTAACAATGATACATGAAAATAAATTCTCAAGTGTGGAAGGTTTAAAGTCAGATCTTCAACTTTAGAATAATAGCATTACAGTGAAAACAAATTCAGTTTAATCTAATTAAAGTTCATGAATTTGACCTGGATTTTTAAATTTAGTTCATGATAATCAATAACAACATATAACAGGATAGAAATATTCAAAGTTATGTAAGCATGAAACTGAAACATTTACATCTATTCCAAAGTTCAAAAGTAAGACTGATTTTGCTTCTAAATATTGATATTTTAATGTTGTTTTTGAGTAGCTCCTCTGTAAATTCTCTCTTGAACTAATCTAACCAATGAGGAACAGCTCACAAATCCAACAACTAGATATGTAAGGTGTCCAGGTTGGGTTGAACTTCATAGTTTGTTCAGTATTTGACCTGTAGATCTAAGCTTTATGGTGAGACATCCTATGATTTAGAATTTAAAATATATGGTCACCTTCATTTTAAAAATAGCAGAGAGTTTGCTGAGATAAATTTGGTTTACGTATGAAACAGGTTGTATGGCTATATAGAAGGTCTCAACAGATGAAATACAGAATAACATATAAGATGGTTTTATTGTATTATGATCTCAGAATTGGAAAATGTATTTTCTATTATTAAATGTATTTTCTATTATTAATTGGCCATAACAAGCCTGATCAACGAGAAGGTAAATGTTATATATAAAAAGACTTTAATTTTCGATGATGTCAAGAATATAAAGAAAACAGTAAAGTGTCATAATATACAGAAAGGAACACAACATTCTATAAAGTTAGTTGTGTATCCATAGACGTGAGTCTGTACAGTGTGTGCATTCATACAATTGAGTTTGTATGATATGTGCATTCTTACAAGTGCGTCTGTATGACATGTGTGCCAATAAAAGTGAGTCTGTAAGGTGAGTGTGTTCATACAAGTGAGTTTGTATGATGTGTGTGCCTATACGAGTGAGTCTGTTTGGTGTTTGCATTCATATGAGTCTGTATGGTGTGTGCATTCATACAAGTGAGTCTGTAGGACACATGTGCATGTGTGTGTGCGCGTGTGTGTGCGCGTGCGTGCGTGTGTATACATATATTATTTTATATTCCTGCTATGTGACCTCACAGGTTCTTATGCACTAAAATGGTTTCCCAACCCTGTTTTAGTTGAATAAACTATAGCCATACAAAACTTCATTTTCTCTCTGAGAAAGAAAGAGTCTAGTACAATTTCTATGTATGATGATGGACTCTCCTGTCAAGAACAACATATGGGTGCTCAGTAACAAAGGGTAAAATATAAGTAAGAGCTTGTAAAAGCTAAGTAAAAATAGTAAAAATAGAATTTACAAAGTCGTTAAGATATAGTAAAACTGGATAGAATTATTTAGCTTGTTTGTTGCTGTCCTTGTGCCTTTTACTATCTGCAGCGGAGCTGGTAGTCCTGGCAGACATGTTCATTTTCTACAGGCAGTATGGAGCGAGCCTTTGCTTTAGAGAGCAGTATGGTCTTATGCTCCAGTCTCCTCTCGAAACTGTCAGTCCTGTGAAAGCACTCTCTATGCCAAGCTTGATGCTTGAGTGGTATGTGCTCCTGAGATTGTGTAATAAACTCCAACTGCCTCAGAGTTTCCTTGATTTTGTCTTTATAGCACAACAATGGTCTTCTGACTCATCGGAGGGAATTTGGAAGCTGACTTTAAAGCAGTATCTTGGGAATGCTAGTGACTTCCATGTGGATGATAAGCCTCACCCAACACATTTGTGCATGCAACAAACATTTTTCGATGCCATTTATGTTGCACTTTTCAAGGATATCACTATTTGATATCTTGTCATCCCATAAGATGTTACATATTGAACACAACCATCTCATGTGAAACACGTCTAGATGGTTAATTTAGCTCCTGTATAGTGTCCATGTTTCATATCCATACAGTACTGTCGGAATAACTACAGCATGATAAACATGAATCTTTGTTTTAAGTTAGATATCATGATTCTTCCAGAGACACTGGGACAATTTTCTCAAAGAAGTACTGGCTTTTCCAAGATGCTGAGCAATTTCGCTACCAGTTTTAGCATTTGAGGTTGCAGTGGAGCCAAGGTAGAAAAATGAAGTGGTCTTGATTGGTTTCTCATCGATTTCTACGATAGGGCTTGACTGTGATACATTTGGTCTAGGCTGATGGACAAGTTCTTTATTTGTGAGGCTAATGGTAAGACCAAAAGCCTCACATGCCTTGGAAAATCTATTGACAAGATCTTGCATCTGTTCCAAAGAATGAGCAACAAGTGCACAATCATCTGCAAAAAGTAGCTCACGTATCAGTTCAAGCCTAGTTTTAGTCTTTGCATTGAATCTTCATGTATTGAACAGACCTGTGCTGGGGCAAAACTGGACATTTACACCTCCATCACAGTCATCAAATGCATACTTAAGCATTAGAGAGAAGAAGAGGGCAAATAAGACAGGAACAAGAACACAGCCTTGTTTAGTTCCATTTGAAACATGGAAAGAGTCAGAATATTGCCCATCAGAAATCACAGTTGCCAATATGCTGTTATGAAAAGAGATAATGATGTTTTTCATCTTATCTGGAATACCCACTTTTGACAGAACTTTCCATAATGCCTCTCTGGACACAATATTGAATGCTTTTGTCAGATCTATAAAGCCCATGTATATTTCCCTATCATTTTCTCATGAACTTGCCTTAATACAAAAATCATATCTATAGTCCCACGTCCAGCTCGAAAGCCACATTGGGATTCAGGATATAATGTATCAACCAGATGTGCGTTGATCCTATTTAAGATAATATGAGCAGGATTTTTCCAGCAATTGAAGGACTGTTATTCCACAGTGATTGTCGCATAGTAATTTTTTGCCTTTATTTTTATATAGATGAACAATGGAAGTATCCTTATACTGTTGGGGGACTGTTCCACAATTCCAGATCATGCAGAAAAGATTAGTAAGATTTTTCAACAAGGTACAGCCACCAAATTGGTAGATTTCTGAAGGTATCCTATCTCGGCCAGGTTCTTTACCATTAGATATCTGTTTAATGGCATTTTTAACTTCATCAATAGTTGGATCGACGCCCAGCTCCTCAAAAATAGGTCCCTGTGGGATTGAGTTTATTACTTCATCATCAACAAAAATATGCTCTACTAAAACTCATTATATATATATATATATATATGTGTATATATATGTATATATATATGAGCTTGCAATAGTAAGCATGTATAAGTCTGTTATAATCCAAGCTGAATCTTATTGATAAGTACAAGGTATATGTAGTGCAATGGATACAAACAACCATATCCCTCTACAGTCTGGCAGTACCAGTTAGATTATGCTTGGCTGATGAGGTCTAATAAGATCATAGCATGCCTAAAATTGTCACCGTATTGCCAAAGATCAGACTCACTCTGCACTGCATTCTATTTTTAATTAATATAAATTCCGGGGTTGTCTCCCCTGTCTTTCTTGGTCAAAATTGATCAAGATAATGATTTTTTCTCTCCTTACTACAGGTGTAATTTAAATTAATTAAACTTTCTTGGGTCACTACATTTTATTATTTAAAATATATGGTCTTGTGTCAACGTAAAAAAACAACAAAAAAACAGCGAGCATGAGGGAGACTCTATTTAGTCGCTCAATATGCTAGAAAGAGCAACCAATTCTGCCTCAGCTCACACCCTATTCTCCTAAAAAAGGGAAGGGCTCATTGGATAATGTAGTCCTAGATACACTATGTCGGAAGGATTTAAAAAAAAAAGGATAGTTACAGCTGGAACGCTTTTGATCAAGGCCAACCTGGGAGCTAAATAACTGTATTGCACACCCGCCTATCTTATTTAACTATTACATTCAGATGTGACTCGAACTTATGAGGGAGCCTCTATGTGTTTACTCTATCTGTTAGAAACAGAAGCCAATTACACTCTACCGTCTTTAAAAGAAGGAAGAATATATTGGACAATGTAGTCTGTGATTAACTATCTCTGAAAAGATAGTATGACTCCGGCTCGAATGCATTTGATCCTAAGTCTGCTCAACAAAGACTGACCTGCGGCGAAACAACAACACAGAAGTGACTTAAAATCAGTTTCTTTTACTGATGTTTCCTGAATACTCGGGACATCACAGAAACGGAGCTAACCTAGGGTAAATAACAACAAGAAGCAAACAAACGAATATTTGCCGTGTTAAATAATTACCCCTGTATCCATCAGTTACTTGGGGAATACTACATGCAAAAAAAAAAAAAAAAGAGACCCACCACCAAATCCCCTTGATTAAGGAAATACGAGTACTTCCGACAACAGATAAATAATGATTTCTAATATAGGCACAAGACCACACACTTTGGGGAGGGATGCAGTCGATTCAATCGACTCAGTAATTGACTGGTACTTTATGTATCGACCCAGGAAGAATTAACGACAAAGTCAACACAGAATAATTAAATAAATAATAAGCAAACAACGAGCTTTAGAGGTGTGTCTTACGTCACAGCCTCTTTGTGAGGGGAAACATGGCAGCTACCATGTTCAACATCTTAGCATGGTAACCAAGCTTATCACAGTACTTTATTGGCTGGCAGCAGCACGGATTTATGCTGCCTCTCATTCTTTGGATATACTACTAGATATTTCCGTAACAACCAGTGTAAGTAAAATCATCTCCTATTTTTCTCTCTTTCTTTTTTCTTCGTTTATCTGGTTAATAATAGCACAAAGGTTATTTATTGATTGTCTCATAAAATAGACGTGTTGCTACACTTGGATGTCTTTCCACTAAACTGGCTTTTCACTTTTATACATACAAACATATACATGCATATCCAATATATATATACGGTGAGGGCATATATATATATATGTGTATATGTAATGTAGGTAATGTTGGTCAGTGCGCTAAATGTATGTAGTTTTTTTTACTTCGGCCGAGTCGGCAAGACTTACCGTATTTTAGTTTCGTCTCCTCCTTTACTCACTGATCAAATGACGCTGTAATCAACTTTACCTTTATCTCTCCAGGGTCGTGAAATACAAAACCAGTACCATACCTATACAGTGTGTTGATTTTATCGTGTTTGCAATCTGTCCTTACATAAATTGGCCCTGTGCCTAGTTAAATAATCATCATTAAAGTAGATCGTAGAATCAGTAGAGTGCCGGACAAAATGCCTTGCGGTATTTAGTTACACGAATTTACGTTCCGAGTTCAAATCCTACCGAAGTCGACTTTGCCGTTCATATTTTCGTTATCGATAAAATAAAGTACAAGTCGAGTGCTAACGTCGATATAATTGACTATACCCTTCCCCGAAAATTTGAGGTCTTGTGCTAATGTTAGAAATCATTATTATTATTGCAGAGTCGTTAGCACGTCGAACAGAATGCCTTACAGTATTCATTCCGGCTCGCTGCGCTCTGAGTTCAAATCCCGCCGGGGTCAACTTTTCCTGTTTTGAGTTCTACTTCTACTGGAGTTGACTTCGTCTACTAACCTGACGTCAATGAATTAGGTACCAGTAACATTTAGAATAGTTGAGTCGATCAGCATCACAATCAGCCTATGTAATTGGTTTTGCACACATAGTCAAAACTAAGGCGTGCATGGTAGAGCTGGAATTCATTTAGCTCAAGGTGAGCCTGTTTCGATTCCCGTTTGTAGCTATTTCATCTTCATTTACAGCGCTCATACGTTTGAACATGATCATGAACAAGGTATGAACATGACACAAACTCATTTACTCTTTCTTTTTAAATCTGAAGCAATGTACCGATCATGCTAAAGTTTTTGACACCAAGCATAAAGTAGAGCACTTTACGAAGAAGCACTTGTTAGCTTTCCCCTCCCGTTGTATTTTGACAACTTTGTTTCTTATCACGAGTATCTTCTGCCATTACTATCTGTAACAAGTGTTGATGAAGATCTGTTATACGTATGAACGTATAAATGCATGACGGTTGTGAAATACATATTACAGGCGTGGCCGAATGGTTAAGAACTTCGTTTCACATATCATGATGTCCCAGCTTCAATCCTACTGCGGGACACCTTGGGCAAGTGTCTTTTAACATAGCCTTGAGTGGATCAAAGACTTGGGTAGAAGGAAACTTTGGAAGTCCATCAGGTGAACTTTACCTCGGATTCTAGGGTCCAGACTTGTCACACATTGTCAAGCTGATTCTGCCTGAAGACTACATTAAGGATACAAGCGTCTGTGGAATGCTTGGTCACTTACACTATAATACAATGAGTAGGTAGTTCCGTTGATCGAACAGTTGGAACACTCATCATTGAAACCAACGTGAAATTTATCATCACATATTACTTAAACATTTGAGGAGTACCCAGATCTCTGTCCTTATGGTATCAATCAATCAATTAAGGGTTCCCCATTGTACATAATTTTATTAGGGATCAGTATTGTTTCCTGCAGGATACTTTGTTATAATAAAACCAAATAAATGTTGATATTGTCTTGTTATTCGGTCGTTAACCCCAACTCACACACACACACACACACACACTCTATCACATACTAACGTACATACACAACCAACACATGCTAACATACATACACACAAACACCAATACACATGTATGTATGCATGTGTATACATGTGTACATACATACATACATACATGCATACACACATGTGTGTTGGTATGTATACATGTGCTCTGCTCAAGTGAGTTTCTGAAGAGAACCTTCAAAGCAGCAATCGAGACAACCCTTCTTTATGGGGTGTGAAACTTGGACCATCACTACAGCCATGGCCGAGTCCCTCAATGCCTGTTACACTCAGATGCTCCAGATGGCCTTCATTGCCAGCTGGATGCAAACAGTGACCAATGAGCAACTCTATGGTGACATCCACCAGTTGATCAACAAGACAGCACGAAGAGGACTGCAGCTTGCTGGACACGATCTAAGATACCCAGAGTTGCCCGCCAGCCAAGTCATCATCTGGGAACCAACCCATGAGAAGATGAGCTGTGGATGTCCTTCCAAAACTATAGTCAAGACCCTGATGGAGGACTGGTGCCATCAAGGCCGGATTAACCATTAGGCTAATAAGGTTATAGCCTTAGGCCCTTAGGCTAATAAGGCTATAGCCTTAGGCCTTAGGCCCTGAAAAAAATAAATTGTATTTGTGATATTTATATTTTGTCGTTTTGTTCGAAAAATTAGGCCCTTTTTAGTAACCAGCCTTAGGCCTGCAGTACCCTTAATCCGACCCTGGGTGCCATGACTGCTGATGAATTTACGACACTGATGATGGAATGGGATATGTCGTGCACCTGTCACTGTGCTCGATACAAATGCAGGTTGTAGTTGATAGATGATGATAATATGTATACACATGTATGTTCTCTTCCTGATTGAAGTTTTAGAGTTTATTTTGACTGGCCACCTGCTCAGTGGCAAGGTTGTATAGAAAAGAAATATAAAAAACAAACAAAAAACAACAACAGGGTCTTGTTATTTCTGTCATCCTTTGCGCAACCATTCACTCCTTAAATTTGAAGATCTTACAGATTTTTACTGTCCCAGATATTCTGATCATATGAATTATGGAGCAGTGTTCTTTCTCCACTTTGATCCAGGTGGGTTGGTACATATCCTGTTACTCCCTAATAATGGGTATAAAGCTGAAAATGTAATTTGGGTACTAGATTTGCAGACTCCTCATCAATTGTCTGTATATGTTTTCTTTCTCCTCTAGTTTTCTTTGATGTCATGAGAGCAGCTAACTTCCACACAGAGCATGTTTTTTTTTGTGGTTCCAAACAACAATATCAGGTCTGTTATGTTTTAATTTTGTTGCTGTTTTTATTCTTAGGTTCCACCAATATTCTTTTGATCTATCAGTCTCAATGTGTTCAACTTTATTGGTTGTTATTTTTTATCTTTCTTACTCTATGGGAAGGTAGTATCTCGAGGACATTCTCTTGTAGTTGGCAATAATGTAGCTTATGCTTTCAGTTTTGGTTTTACATAGCCTACATTTGTTGTCAGCTGATGCTTTCTGTCTTTTGTGCAGTAGGTACTTGGTGGGGATTTCTTGCTCCTGGATTGCATGGAGGTAACCTTCAAGGTGAGATATGATAAACTTGTTAATGTTCCATGCCAGGCTTTTAGTGTGGTTTATTCTCTCTATCGTCTGTTTTTCATTTCAAGTACCCATCTCAGTAAACTGGTCTATTTTTTTATTTTGTTTTTGTTCTGTTAAGTAGGATTTTCCAATGTTCTTTGAGAGTTGAGTGCCGGTTTTCATTTCATGTTTCTCCCCAAGTTCATTAGCTATCCTAATGATGTATGTATGTTTTCTCTTCATAACTGGAGTTTTCGAGTTTATTGTAAGTACATACGTGTACACCTGTAGGTAAGCACGTACATATACACCAGTATGTATGCACCCACCACCACCCACTATCATAATCACACTTCTCGCCACTGTCTCTACACCGTCAAAACATAGTGGCTCTGGATTTACCCATACTCACCTGTCGTCCTCTACCTTTCACCATCTACCACCATCTAATTGTCCACCTTGTCTCTTAGTAGACTAAGACTTACCTCTACCCTCCCCATCTTGTCTCTTAAGTGGACTAAGACTTATCCATACCCACCTATAGTAGACTAAGACTTACCTTTACCCTCCCCATCTTGTCTCTTAAGTGGACTAAGACTTATCCATACCCACCTATCACCCCACTACTTCTCCCCCATCTGTCCATACTCAAGCTACCACCACCTACCTGTCCACCTTATCTCTGTCGACACTTAGCACCCTCACCTATTGCCACATGAGGCTATCCATTATGTGACCTCTCCTCCCCCTTCTACCATCATCCACCCACTGCCTCCCCCATCACACCCACTGCTTCCCCCATCCCACCCACCTTTCTTCACCTCCGGG
>JAOPJM010528917.1:0-10265 GCA_027124095.1 Muusoctopus leioderma
TTCTTTAAATGAACATATGCACACAACCACATGTGTGCATAAGTCATCTACAAAGACACATATGTAAAGAGTAATCACACACAAACACCTATGTACTAAAGAGACATGTTCATACAGAACATAAATGTAGGTGTATACACTTACATATATGAACACACTAACTCAATCACATATTTACAAATGCCGGGAACTGTCTTAACTCAAAAAGTCTTGTCACTTTGTTAGTGACTGGCTTGAATTTCGTGAAGAACTTAAATAAATCTCAAAGAAAAACACATACATACATACATACATACGTACGTACGTACGTACGTACGTACATACATACATGCATGCATACATACATGCTTCTGTATAGTTTCTGTCTATACTCCTGGCAATTAAATCGCTTTACCATCCACCTCACTCCACATCCAGGCCTTTCATTAACTGTAGTTAGGCATGATACAGTAAAAACAGAGTATTTTTTTAATGCCAGAATACAAATAAACAAAACATTTCAAGTGAGAGGTGTCACCCGTTTCAATGACAAAAGAACAAAACACAGAACACCCTCATTGTCTGGCAAAGGCAACGTTGAGCATTCTGTTTTTGACAGGATTCTCCATAGTCCTCTTTTTTCTTTCTTTTTCTTTCTTATACAAGTTACCTTTATTAATGAAAAGGAAATGGGGTAGCAATTATTCTTCTCCCCTCACATGACTAAATAATGGCACAGTTTCCTCGGCTCAGTTTATATTGCAGATAGATAAAAAGCCTGCAGGCTGTGTTTGCAGCATTTCTTCAAACACAGCCTGTACGTGATTATGTGTGTGTGTATGTGTGATTCTGTGGTGTTTGTGTGTGTGCATGTGTGTGTGTGTGTGTGTGTGTGTGTGTATATATATATATATATATATATATATGTGATTCTGTGTGTTTATGCATGTGTGTGTGTGTTTGTGCGTTTTTGTGTATGTGCATGCATCCATGTGCCTGTCTGTGCACACACATACACACTCATGCACATACACACACCAATGTAGCACGTTAAAATATGTTTTCCTTCTTGCTGTGAATGAAACATCTATTGTTATAGTGGTATGAATACAAGAATAATAATAATTGTGATGAGAATACATTCCATTGTGTTGTGTGTGTATGTATATATAAAAGTGTAGGGTCAGTAAACTTTACACAACTCTTATGTAACTCTTCAGTTTTTATCTTAAGTGATACCAGGGAACTGCATCATGTAAATTAATTACACATTTGAGAGCTGTTGTTTGCCCAGATGAAAGTATCAAACTACTAGGTTCAATGGTTCCTATACCTGCACTGCACTCTGTCCATAGTCAAGACACTTAACTCTGCATGGATCAATTCACCTAGCTGCAAATAGGTAGTCTCTGTAAGCAGTGGGAGCATTTCATTAATTTGCAGTGTTCAGTTCAAGTCCTCCCAATTGCCTAGAGAAGACAACAGAGTGATGCTCTACTGGTCAGCTTCAAACCAGAGTTTTTGGACATTAGGTCAAAGCTCTGGTTCTGAATAGAGCCTTTGTATGGTAGTTGGTATGCAAAAGCAATAGACCCAGAATAAATGTGGCTCATAGTTACTTCAAGCATGTTAGAGGAACATAACCAGCAAAGAATGTGATCTGAAGTTTATCAAACCACTTAGGGCATTTGACTAGAGTTGGCCGCAGGAAAAACATGAGCAGCTGTTAGTGATAGGTAAATATTCTGATGCCAATGTATAACTTACCAATGCATTATTCAAGGTTGCTGTATTAAGTAAACTTATCCTAACCATCCAGAGAATGCAGGCTGATAGATGAACAGATCTGTAGATAGACATAGGTGCATCTAAGACCGTTGTTTCAAAACATTTTACTTCTACTAACACATATTCTTTTATTGGTTTCAGTTATTAGACTGAGGTCATCCTAGGGCACCGCTTACTAGGGTATAATGGACTGTATAGATCCCACTCCCAGTACTTGTTTTATCGACTACTACTGGGCAGTATTTGAATTTGGACTGTAAAGTATGTAACCAAATACCACAAGGTATTTTGTCTGATGCTCTACTGATTCTGCTATCCACCCGTCATGCCAGTTATCAACATAATTTGTGCGTGTGTATGTATGTACGTGTATATATATATGTGTGTGTATGTTTCTGTATATGTATATATCTATTTATGTGTTCTATGTACATATGTATCAGTTTGTGTGTATCTATTTGAGTGTTTACATAAGAAATAATGGTTTGTCTAGTAAAACTACTTAGTCTGCACATTTTATATTTGTTTTTTTTTTAATGATATTGTTGTATTTTTAGGGAAAACATTTGTAGCTTGAATGATGAACTGTACCAGATGATTAATAAAACAAAAAAGCACTCACTAATATGTAAAACAAAAAATGAAGTAAATGTAATGTAAATGCTTCTTAAACCCATAGGTGTTTTTAAGGGCAGGTGGTTAACTCTGATTTCATAGATTACGTGGATCGGAGATAAGTTTTATCTCAAGTAACATACCCAACATTATCTTAAATAACATTCCCAGACGATCTGGTACCTATTCTCGTCAACTAGGTGAATTGAGGTAATGCAGAATAAAATATTTTGCTTTGAAATACAACAAAATACCTGCAATATATGTGAACTCATTACCTATTTTCTACATTCAGCAATAGTGTAATGAAACCTTATATATTAAGATATTTGAAAGATTGCAAGCATTTGAGCTTATAATTGCCATTTATAAAGAAGACATTGGATCTATTATTCCAGCTTGATCCATTTTTACTTGAATTGTTTCAATTTCAATGTGAGGTTCACCAAGTATTCATGTTTGAAAGTTAGAAAATATATCAAAATATATCATTTTAAAAATGTTTTATTGATAGCTCTGCAAGAGAACTGCATAATTGTTGGATTTTTGCTGTGTATGTTTTTAGACTGCAGCGCCTTAGCTGTTATTTACGGTACAGGGTTAACTCGTATCTAAAGAAACACTTTTGAGAAGTGTTGAAGCAACTGATTGTTTCCATAGATTTTCTTTTGGTCTGAGAAGTACCTCTGATGTATCTTAAGTTATTAACTGCCTCAATAAAAACAAAGCAATTTATACAAACATAAATGAATGTATCCAGTTGAAGCAATAAACCTTTTGGCTTATGCAGTAGATGTTACCTGCAACTGATATAAGAAAAATAATTCAAAGAAAAAACTGACTGTGAAACACTTATCTCATACAAAGTCTGTACAGCATGTTTAAACCTGCAATAATTGCTTTAGCACTATGTTAACTAAAACTAATTGTTAAATTATCATATGAGTTGTTAACAGTAGGTAAACTAGAAGGTGGATGAGGAGAGAAGGTAGATTTATTGCTAAACTCCATCTTTAATGGAGCAAATATATATATTTCCTTGGCAAGATAGCATTATTTATCATATTAGCTCAGTAAAATATTCATTTACAATCAGACTAACTTCTACATGTGTCTTTAAGAAACAATGACTTGGGATTAAGTGACATCATTAACTGATAGCCTACATATTTTAAATTATTCCTGTAACAATTAGATACTCTGTAGATTTCCAGATGTATCAATTGCTCCCATTAAGCGGCAAAAACAATACAATGACATTTAAAAGATTAAAGGTCATATGGTTAATGTCACTGAGGTGGTATCTATAGGTTTAGATAATTTATTATCTAATTTATTATAAATTTAATATGGGTTCAGGTAGTCAGAATTACTTTAAGAACCTCATTATTATGGTACTTAGGAAAGCTGAGTAGTGGATTTTGTGGTGGCTGAATATGTTGGGGCATCTATTTAATTAGAAATTAATTAGAATCATGTAAATAAGAACAAATAATCATGTGGTTAATAAATGTGGAAAGTAATTAGTGGCTTGTTACATAGCTCTAATGATTTCATACATTATCATCATCATTTTACTTCTGCTTTCTATGCTGGTATTGGTTGGATGGGTTATTTATAATCTGAGTCAGTTCTTATTTGGAGTTATTGCCCTATTAGATGGGTCGAAGGACCATGTCTCACTCATACATTCCATTTTTGGCTTGGTTTCTATGGCTGGATGTCCTTCCTATCACCAACCACTTTAAAGAGTGTACTAGGTGCATTTTATTGTGGCACCAACACTAAAAAGGTTGTCATGTCTTCGACACAACTAAAGAGTTCTCTTTACACTATGCTTTTTCCGTTCGATTGCTATCCACATTACAGAGAGCACTGGGTGCATTTTATCATGGCACTAACACTAGAGAGGATGCCTTGTCTCCTACAAAGCTAAAGAGTCCTCTCTACTCTACAGAGTCTCCGTTCTTTGAAGGCAAATTTGACTGAGAGTGTTAATAGGTGAGTGATGTAGAAGAGGGCAGGAGAGTATGAGTATGGGTGTGATGGGGGTAGCAGTGATAGGTTGGTAGGGGAAGGAGTAATGGGAGAAAGATAATGAAGGCTACATATTGGATGTTGGTAGGAGGTTGAATAGAAAACAGTATGAGTAGCAGCAGTATAAATGTGTCATGATAGTAGAGATCAAGTGATGGATAGCAACAGAGATGGGTGATGGTAAGTGAGTGCTAAATGTTGACTAAAAGTCACATGAGGAGAGAGGGTGAGTAGAGGGTGGTAGATGAGTATGGACAGATCTGATGCCAACCTATGATGGAAGAGAGGTAGTGGTAAGAGGGTGGGGAGAGGAAGAGTGATAATGATAGTGGGTGGAGGTGGATGGACAGAACAAATGCCAACCTTTGTTACACATGCAGTGCGGTATAGTGAAAAGGATATGGAGTGACAAATGAGTGGGTAAGAAATGGAAACTTAACAGGTGTATACTGGGTGAGAGATCCAGTGTTATATTATACATTCCAGCCTCCATCACCACCTTTATTCTTCTAACGATCATTTTGCCAAGCTTGCACGAGTGGTTGAGTCCTCTCCAGCAATGTGTCTCACCAATCATCGCAGTCTCTTGTCATCTCCTTCGTGAGGTTCACCTTCCTGAGGTCAGTCATTCCCACTTCGTTCCATGTCTTCCTAGGTATCTTTTTTCCATGGGTTCCATCCACTTCAAGTGCACGGCACTTTATACAACTGGCATCCTCCATATGCATCACATGCCCATACCAGCACAGTCTTCTCTCTGGCACACTACATCTGATTACACTTACACCCAACCTTTCTCTCAGCTCTGTCACTCCTACACACTAACATTACACATCCATTGGAGCATGCTCACTTTATTTCTTTCGAGCCATCACAAATCTTCTGCATTCAAGGCCCACATTTCGCTAGTATGCAGTATCACACTTCATACACAAGCATCATACAATCTGCCCTTTACTCTAAGAGAGAAACCCTTTGTTGCCAGCAGAGGTAATAGCACCCTGAACTTTTTTCCACCCTGTTCTTACTCTGGCTACTATGCTTTCGGAACACCCCCTCCACTACTGATGAGGTCACCTAGGTAGCAGAAGCTGCCAACTACTTCCAGTAAGTCTTCCGAACATTTGAAAGAATTAATTTTGTGTGTATTCTTATGAACTACTCCTTTGCATCTGCCACATACAAAATCTACATTCTCCGTCAGCCTGCCTGTAATCCCACTACATCTCTTGTGTGCCCATTGTATACAAGGGAATTTGAAATGGCCAATTAGATGAAAACCCAGACTCTCAGCTAAAGTCATGAATTCATATTCTATTACTGGTACTATGCTGTGTCTTGCTCTTTTCCCCTTATCTGGTCACAGGATACAGAATGATTCAGTACTGGAGCACTAAACTAACTGGAAGTATCTGAAATTTAATATTTAATCTCACAATCATTTTGTCTCATGTGAAAGAATTCCAACTTAGAGCTGTAAACTGCTTCAAGATACACAGTGTAGTTTGAGGTGGTTTACAGCTCTTAGTTTGAATTCTTTCACATGAGACTAAATGATTTTGAGATTAGATATTAAATGAGTATTAAATATCAGATATTAATTATCTCGGATTAGCTATTTCAGATGAGATATTAAATATAATCAAAGTGATCTTAGACAATATAATTATCAGTTTATTAGATAAACATTAAATTAAATTAAATTAGACACCCTACAGATACAAACCCAAGAAGGAAAAAATGTGACTAGATCTAGCAGCGGGAATTGAACCACACATTTGCCGTATTCTGAGTGGCCGTGTTAACCACTCCACCATAATAAACCTAGCACATCTTCCCTCTCAAATTAATGCCTATAAAATGCCAATTTATTACAGCTATGATACCTATCTCATCTCTCTGATGAGGTCAACAGTATTTAGAAATAGCTACTCAACCTTTTAACTGGGTATGAATTGTTTTTTCGTATTTTTTCAATTTGTTACATCTAACGTAGTTTCTACATAATCTTCATTTCTGAAAATTCCTTCTATATTCTGAAAACTCTGTTACGCTTACTTAGTCATCTACTAATATTTGTATCCTGGGTGGTTGTTTAACTCTGCAAGCTCTTAGTATTGCAAGTGGAAGAAACATTTGCCAATTTTGCAGTATAGCTGCTATTTACAGCATTGATTTGTTCCTACCTTATGGAACCTATTTACAGCCATTGTGAGTAAAGTTTCTTGGACATGGATAGCAAGAAGTGACAGGAGTTGAACCAGTAACCTCTTGGCTCTTTGTCTAGTACCTTATTGACTTAACCATTCATGCTCTAGCCTTAAATTTATAGTAAAACAGAATAGACATTGTATGACATTCAAACCTCTCTGTCAAGGTCAATAGCAATATAAGTCAAGTGAAATGGCTATAACTGATAATCAAAACCAAGTCATGGACTTTGCTTGGTGAGAGTTCACTTCGTTGGTGTTTGGCTCTCTTTAAATATTTATCACAAAGACTCTAAGATTAGATCCCTTTTCATTGCCTTTTAATCAAAGACAACAGTGTACACCTTTTGTATCTCAGTTCCATTTTAATCATTACCCAAATATATTACTGGTACCTTTTTGATCAAATTCGGAGGAATGAAAAGCATGGTAATAAAATTTGTAATTGATTTATCTATGAAGGATGTATATGATGTATATAATTACATCATATATAGACTACTAACTGTTAAAAGTAATTTTTTTATAACATATTATTTTGAGAAATGTTCTTTCCTTTCTTTTCAGGCCACGAATTGTAACTTCTGATGGTCATCTCATATTCATGACTGGTGTGAACCATAACATTACTTTCCGGTCAGCCCCAGGTGGTTTTGTTAACATTGATGGGCAAGATATAAAAGAAATGGTAATGTGTACTATTCTGTAATTTCTTTTGTTTAAAAAGTGTCTTGTTTTATTATTCAAGAGAAAACATTATGTGGTCTGTCACATGATATCTTCTTGTTTAGTGCTATAACATATTTTGAAGTTTTCGGCACTTTTAATTAACTCTTTCTTTGTTGTTGGTTTTTAACTCTGCACCACCCATATTTTTTAGAAGATGATTAAAAACTGAGATTGATTGTTTCCACATTTGGGAGCTGTTTTTGATCTGTACTGGATTTTAATGGTTTACTTTTAGGGGGGGATATAGTTGATGAAATCAACTTGAGCACATGACTGGTACCAATTTTGTCAATCTCAGTTGGATTTGAACTCTGAACATAGATGGCTGAAACTAAATACTGAATGTCATTTTAACTGCCAGTGTTCTATTATTACATTAACAGAGTAAGTGAAGTGAAATGGCTTCAGTTGGAAATGAAAACCACACCACATACTACTGCCTCTATGGTGTTCACCCATGTCTTGAATAATCATTTGTCTGGTGATATCCAGCTCCTTTCAAATAACCCATATCAGGAAGTGAGCACAGAACTGTAAGTTAACAAAATACACATTATAGAATCATAGTGTCCTTCAACTTGTGTTGCTTACAACAGTAAGAATGAGAGATTTTATGGTACCTACTTACAGCCGAGATGTCTGGGTCATTTAGAATTTAGTCTCTTGGTCACTACACTGTACCAGTAGCAAAATATATACAGTTGACCATTCAGTTAGCAGGCACAATTCTGACAACTTAGCCAGATGCTACTTCAGCACTTTACCTTCAGCTTTTGTGTTTTTATAATTGATTATATTTATTACGATATAGTTTGATCATGATTGATATCAATCAAATATGATTTTGATCTAATGTTCAATGATTTTATTAGTTAATTTTTTTTTTTTTTAGATTTCTTCTCAATTAAAAAATAATCAGAACTTGCAATCTGAATTAGAACAAATGAAAACTAATCAACAAACACTGAATTCAAAGGTAAATGCTTTAAAATATTCAACTTTTTTTCTTTTACTTTATATTTTAGAGTTGTTGCTTCGAACTTTACCTGAGGCATTACATTTTTGTTGAAATCTGTCGAACTGATCATTGGAAATAATAGTGATGGTGGCATCCCACCCCTACCTTCAGCACCCTCTGATCTATCACTCCTTGTCCTATCCAATCTACCATACTGTCTTGTCAGCACCCTCTGATCTACCATCCCTTGTCCTATCCGTTATAGCATACTGCCTGTGTTGCAGAGGATGGCATCCGTATTGCCAGTTTCTCTCCACATGCCAACACACTTCCTGTCACTCTGCCTCCCCCATCATGATAGGTTGGCGTCGGACCTATCCATACCTACCTGCCACCCTCTAATCTACTCTACCTATCCTTAATGGTCATCTATGCCATCATCTTCTGCTGCTATTTACTCTTCTCCCTGTAATCTCTGTTTTCTCATCACACCCATACTCCTACTCCTTCCTTCCCTCCTACCTCACATAGTCTGTCCTCTCCCTCTCATTCATAACCTGTCTTCTATTCACACTCCCCACACCCTCTCACACATCTCTCACCTTCTACTCACCTCCTCAGTCCTTTCTCCTATTCTCAGCTTCCCTCCCTCTTTTTCACCCATACTCATACTCTTCTCTTTCTCACCGTTTCATACATAACCTATCTTATATTCACACTCTCGGGTCACGTTTGTCCTTATAGGATGGAGGCTATGTAGAGTAGAGAAGACTCTATAGCCTGCACCAGACCAGGCACCTTCTCTAGTGCTGGTGCCACAATAAATGCACCTAGTGCACTCTGTAAAGTGGTTGGCAATCGAACAGAGAAAACATAGGGTAGAGATGGCTCTCTAGTTGTGTCGTGAACATGACAACCTCTCTAGTGTTGGTGCCATGATAAATGCACCCAGTACACTCTGTAAAGTGGTTGGTGATCGGAAGGGAATCCAGCCGTAGAAACCATACCAAATGAATCATACGAGTGAGACATGAGCCGATGACCCGTCTAAGAGAGTGGTGACTCCAACCAGGAATCAACTCAAACTGAAATCATCCATCCAACCCATACCAGCATAGAAAGCAGATGTAGAATGATGATGACGATGATGATGATGAGGATGATGAATCTCGATATAAGCTATCGACACAAATTGGATATTAGTGAAAAATAGATCCGTGTCAGATACAAAGGAAAATATTAGTAACAAAACAGATAATAAAAGATGGATATAATACAAATAAGATCCATTTGACATGAGTTTGATACAAACAAGATATATGGTAGACATAATAATCTGAAACCTGAAACCTGAAATAAAACATAAATCCAATTTCTAATCATAAGTAATTTTCTACATGACAGGACTTTTATATAGAAATCAGTCTGCAGATGCTTATTAACATTGTAATCCTTTCCACTGCCCCCTGCTGTTCTTAACTAATCTCTATGTCGTTAATCCATATGACAGCTTATTTATAGCAGGATAATCGGATTTCACTAATCCAGATTAAACTTCTTTAAGCAGAACAGTTTCTTTTTTTTTCCTGTATTTTATTTATTTTCTATTCATTTATTTTTTCTATTTTATTTATTTGTTGTTTTTTGTTTGTTAATCTTACATTATATTCCACTCCAAATAGCGAAATGTAATTTTTCAGTGAACGGGATGTCGTCATGTTTTAGTTTGTAAAAAAGGTCTTATTGGTACTTACTATGTAGAGAGTTAGTCATTTGATTTGTTATGTTGGATTTGTTATTCTATCTATATTACCAGGGTATATAGGGTATCTGTTATTCTATCTATATTACCAGGGTATATAGGGTATCTGTTAACTTGTAAAAACATCGTAACTCTTTGTCACTGACACCGGACGGTGAGCGTTTGTTGTGTTTCCTCATAAACAGAC
>JAOPJM010528927.1:0-10265 GCA_027124095.1 Muusoctopus leioderma
AGTGTCTTCTACTATATCGTCGGGCCGACCAATGCCTTGTAAGTGAATTTGGTAGACGGAAACTGTAGAATCCAGTCGTATATATATGTATATGTATGTGTATGTGTCTGTCTGTGTGTTTGTTTATGTCCCGTAAACTAGCGGTTCGGCTTAAAGATCGATAAGGTAAGTACCAGACTCAAAAGTACTGAGGTCGATCTGATCGACTTCAAGGCTGTGCCCCAGCATGGCCGCAGTCCAATGACTAAGTTGTACTTAGTACTAGTACCTCTAATAAGGAGAGGGCTCAATACCGGATCCTCGTAGTGCAAGAATTATACTGAGGCGATTGGATGGTTCAATGCCCCACAGTGAGCAGTGTTTTCATCACTGTTGGGAATCTTAGGTATGATGAAAATATTAGGAACTTGGAGATATTATATAGTGTCGAGCAATGAGATGTTTGTGTTAGGAGTTTTTTTTCTCCAATAGAGGTGATGTTGGTCTGATTGATTTTGGCTTACTTGAGTTTTCAGTTTTTAGTTTGTATATTTTAGGTTTTTTTCCGAATTGGTGTGAAGAACTTTTATTATTTAATTGTGTTGTTTGGTTGTGTGTTTGTTTATGTGTGTGTGTCAGTTAGTATGTGTGTGTGTCAGTTAGTATGTGTATATGAGTGTGTTTGGTATACGTGCGCGCATGTGTGTGTGTGTTTCTGTGTGTATGTATGTGTTTGTGTATGTGTGTTTTCAGTAATAAGGTAAGGGTAAAGTGAATTAGAACCAAATTCTAGATGTTCTTTTTTTAAATCATAATTGAAATATATTCCTTGGTGTGGGCTCAGGTTACTATATGAAAGAGCGTGTGCGTACATTCGTGTGTGTTTGTGTAGGAGGGGATTGCAAATAAGTAATTTGAAAATTTAAAATGTGTTAAAAGAAAAATAGAAAGCTAATTGAAGAATTGTTTGCTAGTAATTTCAACGGGTGACAGTTGGTAGGAGGTATTGATGAGATCACGCGCAAAACACGCACATACGTATGTATATGTATATATATATGTTTGAAAAACAAAATATATATATATATATGCGTGTGTGTGTGTGTGTGTGTGTGAGTGTTTGTGCATGTGTGTGTGTTTATATATACTATTCTCTCTCACCCATGGGTTACACAGTGTGCCGATCCTGCGCCATATCTCTTAAATCATATCCATATTCATCCGCCACCTCCCGTCACATCGTTCTCGCCAATGTTTCTAATGGTCCTCTTCTTCCTATTTTGCCATCTTCCATCCAATTGGTTACATCCTGAACAATGATTCCGTCTCGTCTATAGATGTGTCCCAACAATCTCCATTGCTACGACCTTACGAATTATCAGTTGGTATTACATTAACAATCTCTTTCTCTCCCCCTTAGACTCATGATCTTGCAACCTGACTCTTGCAACCTGTTCAATATGATCTTGCAACATGATCTTGCAACCTGTTCAATATTCTATGTTCAAATAGTAAGATTTTAGCACCAGACGTAGTGGTACTCTGCCAAGAGCGATGTCCATAAAATTATATTGATCTTATCAATTATATATGCATGTTTAAATGGTGTTGTTCTGGAGACTGTTGGACTTCCATATATATTTTAACATGACCATTGTATGTTGTGCTTTTTTTAATTCGTTTCCCAAACTCTAAACACAGTGAGTCGTTACTTGCAGCCATAGTCCTCAAGTACTTAAAGTGATCAGTGGTCTTTAATATTTTTCCTTCTACAATTAAATGGAATATCATTATTTATACTGATAATTTCTGTCTTCGAATCGTTAATAACCAGACCAACCTTGATTCCTTCTCTTATTAAACTATCAACTATTAGTTAGAATTCTTCTGGTGTTATGGTAATTTTTACCAGATCATTAGGATAATGTCGATCGGTTTGCATCTTATTATCTATCCATTGTATTCCACCAAATCTTCCCTGCAAAACTTTCTCCATTACGTAATCTATCACCAACACAAAATGTATACCTCCCTGAATAACATCACACTTGACCTCAAAGGTTTCACTGAGAGTTTCTTCCACTATGACCTCACACAAAGTCTGTTCATGCATGTTTGAAACTATGTCGGTATATGTTGAGGTATGCCACATCTCATCTTTGGCAAATCGTGACGTGATATACTGTCAAATGGCTTCTGGAAATCAACAAAACGTCGGCTTAAGGGTGTACTCAATATAGTTGCCTGTTGTATAATATGCATTATGTAATGATTTGCTCATAACATCATCTGCCTCATTCTGAAAGCTGCTTGCTGCTCCCCCAGTATCTTCTGAACACTGTGTTCAATTCTGCTTAAAATTACTCTACAGAACACCTTTATGACCTTGGGTAACAATGTAATACCTCTTCAGCTCCCAATTCACGCAAGTCTCTCTTTGTTCCATTCTGTAGGAATTTCATCTGTTCTACAGAGGAAATTAAACAGTCTTGTGAGCACACTTTGTGTTATAATTTCGTCAGTTTTAATATCTCGGGCGCTATTCCGTGAACATCCTGTGCTTTATTATCCTTTAATTGCTTTATAGCTTTTGGGAACTAAGAGCGATTTCCTAGTTTGAATTTCCATATCTCGTCCAGCTGAGAGAATATTTTATTCATTTTGTGGAATTGGTCTTTCGAACTACTCCTTCTCCTCATTCTTTATTTCTTTATATTTAGTCAGCAGCAACCCTTCTGTATCGCTAATGGGTAACTGTTTTCGTTTTTGTCTCGGTCGTAATTGCTTTAATTTATTGATTGGCAAATCTGATATTCCACCCCCATCTACTATTCATTTCAGATTAAGTCTAACCCGAAATGCCAATCAGGTACTTCCTCTTATTATACTTAGTAAATCTTTTTACTTCGCTATTTCGTCTTTTATATTCGGTTCTTAAAATAGATAATCTTTGACCATAATTGCTTACAGTTTCACAATTGAATAATGTTAACTCCCTTTCATGTACCATGTTCCATGTTTCATTTGTAATCCATCTTTTCATGTTAGCTCTTCCTCTGCTTCTAATTTTTACTTTTGCCGCTTCTACAATGTAAATGGAAAATCATTATTTATACTGGTAATTTCTGTCTTTGAATAGTTGATAACCAGACCAGCCTTCCTTCCCTCTCTTATTAAACTATCAACTATTAGTTAGAATTCTTCTGGTGTTATGGTAATTTTTACCAGATCATTAGCATAATGTCGGTCGGTGTGCATCTTATTATCTATCCATTGTATTCCACCAAATCTTCCCAGCAAAACTTTCTCCATTACATAATCAATCACCAACACGAAATGTATACCTCCCTGAATAACATCACACTTGACCTCAAAGGTTTCACTGAGAGTTTCGTCCACTATGACCTCACACAAAGTCTTTTCATTCATGTTTGAAACGATTTTCCAATCTTATCCTGTTAGCTCTTCCTCTACTTCTAAGTTTTATTATTGCTGCTTCTTGTTGAGTCTCTTGAATAGCATTCCTCTTCTAATGTACATCCTGCGCCCTTTCTTATTCATCCATTAATGCCGCTAGAACAGTAAATCTATTTCTACATTCACACAGGAACCCTTCTTTTAGGTTTTCGTTACTTCTCGTTTTCTTATATCAAACTTTAGCATCGATATTTTAGTTACCATCATTCATTTTACCATAATGTTTGCTTAGATATTGTGAGTCGATGGTCACTCCCAATACCAGACCGTCTCTCACTGACAGCATTTGAAAGACAATTTATTATTTTTAGTCCCCTTCACTTTTCTATAAAACATTTCAGATTTGGAATTGTAATAGCTGATATAACTGAATGAACAACGTCAACCATTTCGATTTGTGACATATTTTAGTTTTAAAGATCAATCTATCTATATTAATCATCGTTTCTCAAGTTATTTTATAATGTGTTTGTTTCAATTTATTAGTATTTTAAGCTTATTGTCCTCGTAACATTTACTGTACAGTTGATACATTATCGTTGCATCACAATCTAAATGAAAAATCACATAATTGCCTAATTTGTCTAGTGTAATATTTTCCGTTTGTTTATTTTTTTTTGACACCTAATACTAAACCGATCAATAAATATATTCGAACCCTTTGTGTACAATGTCCAAGATTTCTTTAAATGTTTTTCCTTTACTGCTAAAAGTGTCTTCTGAGTTTCACACAGAGTAGCACATTCTGTTACACCTGTTAATCTGTTCTGTTACACCTGTTACACTGTTCTATTACACCTGTTACGCTATGTTGTGTTAGATATGTTGCGCTAAGTTCCTAAATTGTCATCACGTATCATAGAATGTATGATCACTTCATTCATCTGCTGTTACCTTTTGTTCTGTACCTTCGTATATTGGTTAATCCTTTTTATCTGGATGTGCACAATTTTCTAACAATATGGAGTTATTCTTCTGATAATGTATAGTAAAATGGTAAAGTAATTGAAGTGTTTCAATTGTATTATCCCGTTACCAAACTACACAAACGATGTCTATACATTAGTCTAAAATGTACTATTGGATATATAATAGTTCCTTCTGCTTGTTACTATTATGTGTATTACTTTTAACAAATCTGTTATGAATAAAGCATTCTTCTAAGGGGACGTATAGCTTCTCCGACGTTCGGTTCCCACCAATTTTTAAAATATATTTCATAGACTTCGTTCCAAATTCTTATACAGACAATATGAAATGTTATCATAAAATTGTCAACGCCAGTTTCCTCATAAGAATTCTCAAATACGCATACTTCAAATATTTCTTGAGCATACACATAAACGAAGATGAAAAAGATGGCTCCTTTCAATGTTATTTTCAATCTTGCCCTATATTCTTTTAAATCATTGACAGACTCTTGGCGCGATCTTTATTCTTCGATAATACTTAAACTGTTTGTTAGGCATCACTTTAATTACCCATAGTTCAATGCGTTAAGAACAAAATGTCTTACATTTCAGTAATATTAGAGTTTATATTTCAAGTGCTAAATCTGAATGCTGACGTCAAGTAATGTTTCAATATTCAATAAGTAGAGAGACCAACAATAACCACTTTAATATGGATGTCTCTTTATTCAGGATCATATATAATAGCATAGACTAACAACACTTTCTGCAGCAGATTTTGTACATTACATTAAAAGCATGTACTGCAAACTCAGTATGTAATTTTGTAGTAGCATATATTGATAAATTTGAGTGTGTTAATTGCAATGGATTGGGTTGTAAATGCGAAAGTGCGTCATACTGCATGTTGACTTAAATTTCCTTCCCACTGATATTTAACTCATTAACCATATCTAATTTAAATATTTGATTCCTATTATAAAAACCTCATATTTTATGTAGGGAGAAATGGGTGCTTATATAATTCAAACGATTAGTGTTGTAAGGGAATTCCTTTCAAATTGCAACTGAAACTGTTTTGAGGCCATCATATAATGGTCACACACCACTTCTGGACACTGATTCCTGTGTGATTCAAATATTGAGTTCTTTTCAGGGAACACACGACCGTTTCTTTTAGTGTGAAGTTAAACAGTGGTGTAATGTGCCTTATTTTTGATACTTGTACTTATTTTATTTAAGCCAGAGTGATCAAAGACGTAATTTAACTTGCAACACTGAAAAGATGAAATAGATATTGTGTGGCATTTAGTCTGGTGCGTTACTATTCCTGTTAAATCATTACATTATTTAAATATTATGCAGTGAAAGCTTTTTTGTTGCTGGCAGATGACATTTCTTGTTTGATTGTTTGTTTCTAATCTTTTTGTACTTGCTATTTGGTGTTCACTTTCTTTTAATAGTTGCACCTTATTAGTAAATTTAAATACGCGAGCACGTGCTTGCGGTAGAAAAAAAGGAAAACGTATTTCAATCAAACTTCATTACAAGAAAATTAACATGCCAAATGATGAGATATCACCATTGCATTGTTCCCTTTATGCATTCTATTATTTTCATTTTAGCTGTAGTCAGTTTCAGGGAAAACGTGGACGGTTAATTGAGTACCTGAAGACAATTTATTGAACATTTTCTATCAGCACTCATTGACAACGCAGAAAAATACCTGCCAGTTTTTGTATGTAGTCATTATTATATTTAAGGAATTCGATGTATTGAAGAGAACAAGGAATGCATATTCATATCATATAAATCTATGTAAAATATTATACAGAAATACGAGGATTTACGGTTTCTCATGAATTGGGATAGCCCTTTATATATCAGATAATTAGAATGCATTATAAATGCACCATTTAAAGTTGCAGCGAACTAATTTTCTTTTCGTTTCGACTAGGTAAAAAAGGTTGTATGCTTTTTACGGAGAGTGAAGAAAATTCGGTGATGTTCACACTTTTTCGAAGAGTGAACACTCTTCCAATGAGTTATTAAAGCACACAACTTGTTCTACGATATTTGCCTGACATCGCTATTTAGTGGTGTTAAACCAGGCAACAGATTACCCACTGAAGGGGCCCTCCAACGGCTTTTACCCAATTTCCATCCAATCAAATTTCACTCACGATGTTTTGGTCAACCTGATGCTATGGTAGAACACAGTTTCCCACAATGCCGCACAGTACAATTGAACCGGAAATTGCGTAGAATCAAAATGATGTTCTTAACTACGTAGCTATGTCTACCATTTATAAGGATTATTGTATTTTTTATGATGATTGATATTAAAACAGTACACCTTGCTACGGTAAAATAGATGTAATAAGAAAAGAAAAGAAATTTCTAGTATATTACCTCCTAAATTAGCACATAGCAAATTAATTTAAAATCAAAATTAACTGACAGACTGTTTATTAAAAGATGAATCACAATTGTCTTATCAAGTATTTAAATAGATGGTCATAGATAGATATTATGCGTGATTTCTATAACATCCAGTAAAAGGATGTAACATATCTAATTGAGAATTATTGTTTTAATTGTAAATATATTTATAAGGATTGTACAAAAGATATGTACAAAAACTATATCTACTTAACGTGAGTAAAGGTAACATCGGACGCTTCGAACTCATTCCATTTATTTAGGAATAGAAGTGAGAGTTACCTGAGCGCTTTCTTCGAGCTATACAATGTCTCTATAACAGAGAAAGCGAACCCCGCACCATTGATCGCCCTACCAATCTCGGCCGACGCTGCTCTACACTTGTACACTTCGCCGAACTCACCCTTATCCTGAATTATGTCTATTTCGCCGGTACTTTCTACAGGCACATCACTGATGTAGCTATGTGTACCAGGAAGAGCCCCAATTTAAACCTAAGATAACGTTAGAAGATATGTCAACTTCAATTTTTAAGGTGTATTTAGTTTCAATTTAAACTTGAGTTTATTTCGTTTAAATATCCTTTCTACTATAGATTTTACTGTTAAGACACCCGATATACATTTCAAATGTCATATATGCAATTCATTAATCTATAAATTAACTTTAAGTATAATGATGAAATTCAGACATAAACTTGGTAACAAAACATTACTTTACAATGTCGAAATAACATCTTGAGTTTTGTGGCAATATGTTGTATACCTACCTCGAAAATCTAAAATGCAACTCGAATTAAGCTTTATGTCTAAATTCCACAGGTAACTTAAAATCCTTACTATCAAGATTTCAACGTGGTTGAACCAATTATTTCTGCAACATCAATTGCTAATCGTTTATTATTTTTGTTTGTGTTCAATTTGTTCGGATTATTTGTTGTGGCGTGGAATAATTAAAGCTTTAAAATAACTGAACAGGAAATGTAGATTCAACATCAGTTTGTTTATTACATTGACATTTCGGTGACGACGAAATGTAAAAACACTTAATACCAAGTAGTTTTTAAAAAAACCCAGAAAACCATCATTTGCTTTTCTGAGAACAGTTTCAAATATTTGCAATTGTAATAGAGATTGGAAATTTTATATTAAAAAAATATCCATGTATTAAAATTAACGGAGTAACTAAATTTCATTAAATTCCATCCAAAACTGAAAATATCTTAATTTACATTTTAAATTTCAGAGATCATGAAACATGTTTAAAACATCCACAGTTAACACTTTATTTACTCATTGATTCATTTGCCTCTGGTTTTTTGGCTCAAAACACATCCTCATTGCTTAGTTATCAAACAAATAGAAACTGATAAAGGACTTTGACTCAGAAGAAAATGATACATAGAAAAATGTGCATATTAGCCGGAAAGAGAAAACTGAAGATCCTTGTGTAGAAGCAACTCGTTAACTACTAATTGAATAAAATGCATCAGTGATTAAAAGATTGGAATATGAGCCACCAACTAAACGTATTCTGAGTTTTTCAAGGGATTACACTACATAAATAGAAAAAGACTGTATTCCTAATTGAACACAGAAGTCAAAATAAAAGAAAACACATACACACGTCATTAGTTTTAGTTATGTAAAATGTTGAATAAGAATGACTCGCTCGTATATTCATATGAAAAAAAAATAATCTCGCCTGAAATAAAAGTAATTATATTTACCTTAAGTTACATTATCGTCATAGACGATAATTAAATATAGGTTAAAATAAACAAATATAAATGTCTATACACAACTTTATTTGTCACTTTAATTCTTTCGTTATGTTGTATGGAATGGTACAGGATGACTTTACAGACACCAGTCAAATTCTCTTCAACCACATTCATTATTGCAAATAAGGACATTTACGCACAATATACAACTGGTGCAAGTCATTATTTAATTTACTAAAGTAATATGAAATTCTCATAACGTGCAGTAAATTCACGAGTCAATCGTCTTTTGTCGGTATGTTTTACCCACAAATATCATGGATTATACTGAAGTTGTATTTAAACTGTAACTAAACTAAAATATTTTACTTCCGCAGTTGCTATGGTAATATATCTAGTCAATTTTATGAATTCGTGTGTGGCATAAATAAAACATCTTCAGGAATATATACTTGGCAGAGATTCATTAGTGGTTTGGAATTGATTATCCAACTTGTTTTGAATTTTTTTTTCTCTAACATTGTTAGTTGGCATCATGTGAAACAAATTCAGGATGCTGATGAACATGAGTCTTTTCATGTGTGAGGAGTAGTGAGAAGAAAATTACTGAAAATTTCGTTGATATACTGAAACGTTTGAAATTAAGAATATGGAAGAACATGTTGAAAAAATACCTGTTGAATTTAAGCTATTACTGTGGATTTATACCGGAAATAATCATCTAGAACATGAACTTAAAATATATTAAAGAAAATCATAAAATGTTTGGAACTCATTTAGTTATTTAAATAAAATGAATAAAATAGGATTAAACCTCATGTAAATTTGACGATTAACATGAAATATAGGGAAAAACGTTACCTATGAATTGAATATATCATACAGTGAAATTTTCTGATTGGATGATCTCTGAATCATTAACGATGATGGACATTTTAATAAGGATTCCGAACGGACACGTGAGTAACGAATATTCTTGTTTTTTGTAAAAAGAGATTCACATTATAAAAGACTAATTAGTATGTACACTTCTTTTTTTCTTCTATTAAACAGATACATTAATACACAGGTCAATTCGAAGTTTTAACGAGAATATTTTGAGTTATCGTATGAAGGCAATTTGCAATGTTCCATAGTATGAATATTATAAGTAAAACGTATTTCAGTAAATATTCATAATTTAGGTAAAGTCTATCTCGAGCCTATAGCCCCATCAGGCCGAAGCTTATACCGGTTTCTGCTGCGTTAAAGCGACTGAGAGTACAACACTAGCCACTAAACAAAACGCCAGTCCGTCGCAGAGGTAACCCCCCAGCTGCTACTGGTACTTATTTTGAGCTGAGTGGACTGAAGCAACGGAAAACAAAGTACATTGCTCGAGAACACAACTCACCACCTGGTCCAGGAATCGACCCTACACCTTTACGATCATGAGCCCAACAACCTAACCACTAAGCCACTAAGAACAATGTCATACCTGGTGCAGAAGATTTGCTTTGCCAAACCTAGAACCAAGATGTTGATATTTTCATTTACAAAACAAAATTATAAAATAGCCTAAAACGACGGCATAAGTTTTTCATCAATTTAGGATGTATAATGAGAAACTCATTGTAATGTGTATATATATATATATATATATATATACTCTTTTATTCTTTTACTTGTTTCAGTCATTGGACTGCGGCCATGCTGGGGCACCGCCTTGAAGTCGATTAGATCGACCCCAGTAC
>JAOPJM010528937.1:0-10264 GCA_027124095.1 Muusoctopus leioderma
TATTATTATTATTATTATTATTATTATTAGTAGTAGTAGTAGTAGTAGTAGTAGTAGTAGTAGTAGTAGTAGTAGTGTTGGTGGTGGTGGTGTTGGCCAGGTGCAGTCGCACTTTGTTACAGCTTGCATCTTTATCTTAGTTGCAGTCTAACGATGAACTGTATTCCGTGGATGCACACTTAGTTAATGGTGTGTTGGGTGTCACTCACTTGTTTCTATAAGATGGGTAGTCTGTTCGATGTATTATGTACCTTTGAATTATATAGAGAGTTAGTGGAGGCAATGGGTGTTGGTATCTTGGGGAATACTTTATATAATGCATCCATAATTTTCCTTCCTAAATTCGTCTTTCAAAGGTGTATATTTTACACTATCTAGTTGAATGATTCTTAAGTGCCTGTTTGCTATAATCGAAGTGTTTGTTTGCTATAATATTATAATCTTAATTTGTAGTATTTATTAGTTTCCCTTTTTTTCTTCGTATGTGCTTGGTACATTTTCTAAATGGAATTTCAGGCTTATTTTAAAATATATCCTTGCATATTTTAGGAAACAAAATAACGTTTCTAGTTTTTTCTCCCCTGCAGCATAGATAGGAGACTATCCAGACACAGTAGATGGTTGATTATTACTCATAACTCCTGTGTCTCAACCCAGTCTGGTTTAATATGTTGGTTAAAGGTATCAGCACCAGACAGAACAGTGTTGTTTGAAGGGACAATCTCTTTGGAATATTCAGCTTCTGATAGGTATAGATTCGTTTACACTACTCCCTCCTTTGCATGGGTCTGTACAACTCATGACATGTTATATATCTGCTCGTTATTGGTAATACTTTAATATGTTTAACGCTGAAAATTCAATGCATGTTATGTCCATACCCTCCTTTCTTCTACCAGTTATTGTATTGCTGATCAGTCACTGGACATTGTTATTGCTTAGTCAGGAGGGAGGGCAGTGTACATTACCCTTTTTAAGGGCGTCCAAGCCTGGTGGGAGGGAGCAAGGAATTTATCTTCAGGCCAGAGACCTGACCCGAATGCTTCTAATAGAGGAAACTACGCTAAAGGCATTCGCCGGCCAGATTGTAATGTTAAACCGGGCGACGGATTAAGTTCTCAACCCAGGTAGACCACGGCAGGATTTGAAACCAGAACACAAATAACCAGAACAAATACCTCAAGTCATCCCGTCCGACACCCTACATCCTCACCAGTCCACCGCCCTAGACTGGTAAGCTATTTATCAATCCCAAAAGGATTTGAATTCAGAGCTCAGGGAACCGGAACGCATACCGCCAGTTAGTTTGTCCAACGCTCTAAACGCTCTACCTATTTGCTGCTAAGTACTTTGGTATATAAAAATAGCACAAGCACACAAGACAGCGGAGATCGAAATAACGATGTGTACATGTATATATAACACACTTATGTACACGTATGTTGTTGTTTATCTCCCGGTCAGTACTAACTGAGAAATCCTCTATGATAAAACGAGTTCCAGCTATGACCATTTCGTCTTTCTCTCGGTCACTGTGTATCTAGATTGATATTAACCAGTATTTCCTCCTTTTCAAGTAGGCATGAGACTTAAACCACAGAGAAAGCCGTTACACACTTACGTGTACATAAGTGTGTTATATATACATGTACACATCGTTATTACTTTGGTATATATTTTAGCCAGAATGTTGACACATTCTCATTTCCAGGGACTTCCCAGTTTGTGGATATGTTGTAGTACCTGGATTGCTTCTTGGATGTTTCCAAAGATTGTTCTGTTTCACTGGTTCATTTTTTTCAATTCTCCACCGTCGTGTTCCCTTCATCCCCTACACTTCTTCCCCATCAAGGAAACTTCGAACTGGTTGCTTCACTTGCTAACAATAGCATTTTATTCTCCCTCAAATCTCACCATGCCTACTTGAAAAGGAGGAAATACTGGTTAATATCAATCTAGATACACAGTGACCGAGAGAAAGACGGAATGGTCATGGCTGGAACACGTTTTATCATAGAGGATTTCTCAGTTAGTACTGACCGGGAGATAAACAGCAACAACCACAACTTCTCCAAAGTTATCTACTCCTGTTATTTTTAACTATGCACTGGTTTATATTTTAATTTTACCAACGATTTCATAAAATTCTTTGAGTTAGAGTTGAACTACTTGTTTTGTTAAGGAAAAGTGTTGCTGCTTTTCATAACGATGGATTCTTTGTAATTTAGCAAATATAAGTTGTCTTACAGCTCTTTGATTTCGGCTCATTTTTGTTTAGTTATTTTATATATCTGTAGTATTTGTCTTATCTCTCTTTCGAGTGTTTGTGTTTGTGTGTTTTCGTTACTGATCTCATTAAGCATTGAGATATTTTTTTATCTTATTCTCTTTCTTTGTCTCTATGTTGGTTCTCTACGTGTGTTTGTTTCATTTGAGGTGTTTCTATAAGAAAAGGTGTGAAGAATGATCTACCCTTCCGTGTGGTTACTGCGTTATTTAATTTACGCTAACGATATTGATGATTATATCTGTTACCAGTATGTCAATAAAAGTTGTGTTTTCTGTGATTTTTGTGATTTTAACATTGAGTTATATATCTGGGAGTATCTTTTGTTTGTCTACAAAAAGATATACTGATTTTGATTATTTCACTATTTTCATCTTTCGATTATTTTTATTTTTTTTTTAAACATGGCCTTGTATTTTCTCAGAATATAGTATTAATGTTATAAAATTAATGTACAAAATCCGTTGGACTATATCTTGAGGGTATGGTTAAAGGATTTCTCAATTTATATTCTAGAGAACTAAGGCAGAAATTGAAATGTGCTGTAGGTTAATAAGACCATTGTCAATTATACAAACCCCATGGAAGTATAACTCTAGAGAGTACAAAAACAAAATTCTCACCAAACTAAGATAACAAGTTAGGTGTATCCCGACTTCAAACTAAATCATGTTTCTTCAACTGAAACTGCTCTTTTATATGGTTTCGAACTGACAGAATCTTAATATGCGGAGATCATGTAGCTAAATAAACATATAGCTAACTGGTGTCCTCACATTTCACAGTAGTAAACTAATTAATTGTGGTTTACTATTAAAAGCTTAGTGAACTGGTTTTCGCATGCTACATGCCATCCGTAGTGACACAGCAAAGCAGTTTTAGTGGCATAGAAACATTTGAACTTTCAACTGGTAGTCCAGTATTCTACCAACTTCATCACTAATAAATGTTCTACTTCCAAAACATAAACAAATCAATAATGTGCATGGGGTTGGAATGTAAATGTAAGCTCTGAATCAAAGTTTTCTGCTAGATTTAAAGATCTTCGTCAATGAAAGAAGAAAATAGAAACATTGATTTAAAGTTGTATTTGATCAATGAGTTTAAAATGCACCTAAGAAGAAAATAGAAACATTGATTTAAAGTTGTATTTGATCAATGAGTTTAAAATGCACCTCGTTTTGTTTTAAAAAGAAGAAATGTAATCATTCACCTAAGTTCCCAAGAAAAATGTAAATTCTCTTACTTTGATCCTTTGATCTTCTGACTCATCTCTGTTGATGAAATTCATTTCCATGTTTGAATAAAATTGTTTGCTGTGATTTTATATTTTGGACTCTCATGCGTCTGTGTGGAGGGAGAGGGAGTAAAGATATCAAATAATTTACATATAGTAAAAGAAATATTCCATTCTATCAATTTATATCTATTTATCTCTGTCTGTATCTCTCGTTCGCCTTCCTTTATCAATTGAAGACTGACTGAGCTCTGAGAGACCCGTTTACAGATGAAAACATACAAATATAGATAAGATGCTGTAAAACTCATAAAGGAATAACAAGGTCAAATATCAGATTAATATATGAATTTTGAATCAATTTCGACTCCACTAGTGTAAAAATTTTATAAATTATATTTACTCTCGTAAAAAAAAATATACACATCTGTTATATTTACTTATATACATGATTGATGTACTTCATTTTATGTTTTTCAGGGATTATTTAAAGATGTGTTGATATACAGAATATTTGTTGTAAAGATGCGTCGATGTAAACTGTTTGTGGTAATATTTTTAATAGATATTATATTACAAGATTACTAACAAAAAATGAGAGGATGATATATATTTTCACATCGCTTGAAGGCCACAGATCTTTGGCAAAAGAATGAGATTGATTCAATCCACCCGATTGTCTGCATTGTACTCATTGAACAAAACTATATATAAATATAACGTATTCAGTTTAACACTGCACTATTTTTGCCTGTACAACTCCTAATTTAACACATGATATGGATATTTAGCATTGGCACAACATTAATTTTGTGTTAGGGATATCATTGCCAGTTGAATTAATGGTACGTACTTTATAAACCATGGAAGACCTGAGAGTTCAACCCTGCAAGCTAATACACGTGACAGTTTTATCTCCGAAGGGTGCCTATTTTATAGCCAAATTAATTTTTTTCAGTAAGTAACTAATTTCTTCTTGAAGAGTACTATTCACATAGTATACACTTTAGCCCTTTGACTAGTAGACCAGTACACTACTAAATCTGCCATCCATGACTCTTTACCATTCTACGCATCACTTCTAATTAGAGTAGTCTAAAAAATGTTACACTCTTACTTAACAACATTACGATTATTGATAAGAATGGCATCCGCATAAAAAAAAACAATTTCTTATTCCAGCATTCACTAAAATTCATTTTAGATGGGTAGTGAGCAGAGGAACTCTAGAGTGCATTGCAGTATTTAGTTATCTCCCTTTACATCCCGATTGTAAATCCTATCAGTATTGACTTCACCTTTCATTACTTCGGAGTAGAAAAATAATACCAGCACTATAGTAACGTCAATTCAATCGACTATACCCCATGCCTGCAAACATTTGGCCGTGTTCCAATGTTTAAAGAAATCAATATCATTTATTGCAGAATTATCCTACTTACGCTAGCCTTTAAAAAATCTCTACAACAGATGTAAAATAGAAATGAAACAGATGTAAAAGGACAAGAATAGAAAAAAGATACCTTAAAGAAAATACGTTTTGGTATTTTTAGCTAGAAGTATAATTAACTCCACCGTCTTGGTGTCCAATTAGAAACAGAGTGACAGGTGTGAAGTAGAATATTCCATTTTCATGATTCCAATTCTCTCATTAGGGATGAGAGAACTGGTTTCCATCCAAGCTAAACGAAATTGGTTTTGTATCTAATTTTCGAGAGAGAAAAGTAACTTGAGATGTTGGAAATGGAAGAAAGAAATAAAGAGACGATAATGTGTGAGAAGAAAAGCGCATAGATGGTGTAAGAGTTGTTATTTTGTTGGTAATGAAGTGAAGCATTGAGTTGAATGAGAATGCAACCAGATATTAGAGTTAGTGCATAATTGACGAGCAAAATTCTAAGTTGCATTCATAAGAAAGTCAGTTGTGATCAATACAGTCTCTCTGACTCCACATTATCAGTTCATTGCCTGTAGTGTGCTGAGCATACTTACTGGCTTTTCTACTTTGAGTATAACACACACTACTCTACAGAATGTGTTGGCAGTACCATACTTTGAAATTCTTTATATGATATACAGTATTCGCCACCAAAGGAACCAATATGTATTCGCTTAATCTGTACTGCTGAATATAACGTCCAAATCCTCCTTACCATACTTCCTACATAACTACATGATGCATACTACATACAACTCATAAGTGTATGAAATGGTAGAATCAGTTGTGCACTAGACTTGTTGTGTTTAGTTTTGTCCTTCTACTTGTAAGTTCAAACCGTAATTTTGCCTTTCATCCCTCAAGTAGTGGTTGTAGTAGGTGATTCAGCAACAATTATTTTCTTTCTTAATATTCATCTGGAGTTTACTGTCTTTAATAGTGAATTACAGCTAGAAAGTGTGTCCTAAAGTCTTTTATATTTACTTTTGTAACCGTTTAATCTCGATAGCTAACACGTTCCTTGTTAATCTGCTTGCTACTAATAAAGTAGTATTTTTATAAATTCTATTCTAATTTGATTCCCGTTTTAGTTAAACATGCCTCAAATTTATTAAACAATAGACCTATCTCTATTGGTAGCATCGCCCAAATATTGCAGTGTCATTTATTTTATATTCTCTTGTGTTGATTTTCTTGTTATCGTATGGTGACATTAGATATCGAAATACCAATTAAATTTGATCTTCCTATATTTTATTAAACAAAGTTTGCTGCTTATACCATTTCTCTCACCTTTCTATGTTATACATTTAACATAATTCCCAGGTGAGGTTCTATGTGACATAATCATGACCGCTATACTAATTTGCTGCATCCTTTCTACGTAGTCGACATTTATATGTTTTGTGTTACTGGAATTTGATATTGTTTGATCTCGGGAGCTGTTCCTCTGGGAAATAATCAATGCTTCAATCTCATGCATTAAATCTCATTTTGCGTCCCTATCCATGATTTATCAATACCCACACATTTATTTATCTCCTTAACATTTATATATACATTTTTATTTTACATGCAAAGCCTTCTTTGTTTCGTTTCAAGTTATTTCCTCTTGAATTCTTCTGATGCCATATTGCCTTCAATTTTAACTATGCACGATTTCGAATTCTCTTCCAACAATGGCTCTTCACTGTTCGATATGTACCGTGCTACGCTATTGTCTTTACTCTGTATACATTTTCCATATTCTTATTAATCTTTTCTCTTCATTTTTTATTGGGTACACATATGCTGTTAAACATCAGTTAAGGGGTCTAATTCCTCATTTATGTTCACTGTATTTCTAATTTTTTTCTATAAGTTAACATTATCTTATTTACTCAAATTTAACATTCTTTCACTATATCCCAAACGAGATATGGTCCATGCCTCAATGACCATAACCTTATTTTTACTATCTTGCTTCCTTTTAAGTTCTAATTTTAATCTTTTTCAATGTTGTTTTTTTTTCTAAAATGCTCCTTCATTTTAGTATAATGTATCTTCTCCAATTCTGTTATGTTTAAATAAGTATATCCTTCATGTATCTACTTTATGATTTCCTTACCTGGTAATTGTATCACATTACTTCCAAGCATTTGTCTTCTTTTGCTTATAAAAACTCCACACTTCTTAATGTCAAATTCCATTCCATCTTCACTAAATCCAGATACTGTCTGTTGTAATGAGTCTGATTGATCTTCAGTCTTTATGAATAGTTTCAAGTCATTCATAAAGAGGTGATTTACTTTATGTTTCTAGCCTTAATAATATAACCTTCTATTACTATTATTGGTAACATTGTTAAACGTATCATTACATGTCACAAAAAGCAGAATTGAAAGCTATCGCCCGGAATATATCCCTTTTTGATATTAATACTTCACCAGAATAGCGAACGTTATTGTTCCTTTTACTCATACTCTTTACTAAGAAGTTTCCTATATTCCCAGTTATATCTACCAACTCTTAACTTTCTATTATTCAGTAATCACGAATGATGTCATTCAAATTTATCAATCGGTAACATTACGAGAATATTATTGTTACTATTAATTTACTGCGTCATTATTATTGCGTGAATTCACTGCACTACAGAACAAAGTTCTGTACGCATTGGGTATGTGCAGTGTTTCCTTTTGGCTTTGTATTTTCACAGTACTTACTATTATTATATTCACAGTACTTACGCAATATGGGTTCAGGGTTTAGTAGTGCTATTGTCTCTATGTTGTACGTATTCACAAGTCCCGTAGTTTGGTCATGTTTTTGTCTGCATGATTTTTAATCATTCCCAAGGCCCCTATCATTACAGCGATTATATCTGTTTTTATTCTGCACATTCTGCTTTTCTCTATTACTGCATCATTATATTTGGGTAATTTCTCCATTTCATTGAGAGCTACATTAACGCCTGTTGTCATTGATACTTCGATTAGAAGACACTTCGTTTGGTCCTTAAATCAATATCTAGCCAATCAGGAGTAATCGTGACCACAATCTAAATGCGAACGGAGAGGCCTTGTTAGATTTACGTTCTGGTAATGGGCTCTCTATTATGAACACCCTTTTTCAGCACAAAGATATCCATAAGTATACATAATATAAGGGAAATCTGTGACAGAGGTCAATAATTGATTTTTTTTTATTGTCTTAGATCTGTTTGATTCTGTACTGGATGTTCGTATTAAGAGAGGGGATGGGCTGTCAAATGATCACCACCTAGTTGTCTGCAACCTGAGACTACCTAAAGTCAAGAAACCCCACAAACTTGGCAGGTCCAGCAAGATCTACATGATAAAGTAAGAAGCGCTGTCTGATGAGGGGGACAGGACCAGTTATGCAGACACTATTGCATTCAAATTCAGAGAACTTCCTGAACAAACTGAGGACGTCGAAACGGATTGGATATTGTTCAACTCGGCAGTTTCCTCTTCAGATATTAAATGGTGCGGACGAAAGTGGCTTAGTGTGGCGTCGGGTGGCAGGAGAACTCTCTGGTTTAACCAGGAAGTTAAAGATGCCATCCGAGCAAAGAAGGAGGCTTAAAGAGCTTGGCTTTGAAATAAGTCATCCTTCTTGCACTTGCGGTACAAGGAGGCGCGAAAAGTCGCACCTGAGACAGTAAAGACGTCCAAGGTTAAGACATTCGAGGACTTTAGGGTTAAGCTGGAATCTGACTTCAGATCCGCAAATAAATTATTCTGGCAGACCATCCACTGACTTCGTAATAAGAAGTATTCCTCCTCACCTGTCATCAGGATCTCGTCTGGGGTTCTTCTCTCTGTAGAGAAGTGCATCCTCGGGAGGTGGAGGGAATACTTTGCTGATCTCCTAAATCCGGTCACGATAACATCTTCTGGTGAAAACGAGGTGCATCTCGGGGTGAAGACTAGCTTCACAGAGGCTGAGGTCACAAGGGCAATTAAAGCGCTAAAATGTGGCAAGCGTCTTGGTGGAAATCCGGTTCGAGATGTTAAAAGCCTTAAATAGAGAAAGTATGCTCTTGCTGATTCGTGTGTGCCTGGTGGCTTGGATCTCAGGAAAGGCACCAAACAATGTCAATCGGGAGTGGTAATCCTAATTCTTTTTTAAAGGGAGACAAGAGAGAGTGCTCTAATTATAGAAGAATCTCCTTGTTAAGCATCCCCGGTAAGGTCTACGCTAGGTGTCTGGAAAAAAAGATGTAGGGATATTGTCGAGTCCAAGCTAGCTGACGAACAGTGTGTTTTTCGTCCCGGGCGTAGCACAACCGACCGAATATCGACTCTACGAGAAATCGTGAGAGTATTGCCAAGAGGTGTATGCTTGTTTCATGGACCTCGAAAAGGTAAACGACTACGTTCCGTGCGACTTACTGAGGAGAGTTTTGCGGTAGTTTGGGATCGACAGACAGCTTCTTTTTACCTTGAAGTCCCTGTACGAATGCCCTAGTGTTTGTGTTCGGATAAATAGTGCTAATTCAAAACCTTTTAATATGGGAGTTGGACTCCACCAGGGGTGCGTATTGTCACCTCTCCTGTTCATAATCTTTATGAACTGGATTGACATGCACAGCCAATGTGGAATTGGTATCAAAATCAGCAGGTGTAAGATCAGTTGGCTGATATTTGCAGACGACATGGTACTACTTAGCTCGTCGGAAAGTGATCTCCAGCATGCACTGAATAGGTTCACTGCCTAGTGCTGTAAGGCAGGAATGAAAATCAGTGTTGTGAAGACTAAGACATTAGTCCTCTTGAGAAAGCCTGCGCAGTGCACTTTGCATGTTAGTGGAGCTTACACTGAAGCAGGTGGAGAAGTTCCAGTATCTAAGAGCTGTCTTCACGAGTGATGGAAGGCAAGAGGCTGATTTAGATGCAATAATGCACCAGCTTCAGCAACTCGGTCATCAGAAGAAAGGAGGTAGGTGAAAAAAGCCAAACTCGCTATCTTCAATTCAGTTTTCTTCCTTACCCTTACCTATTATCATGAATGTTGGGTAGTGACCGAACGAATAAGATCGCGATTAAAGCGGCCGAATTGAGGTCCCCCGAAGGATCGTTGGAGTAACGTTCCTCGATAGGGTGCGTAGCTCGAAGATCAGGGAGACGTTCCTGATAGTGCCGCTACTTCTCCGCATTGAGCGATCGCAGCTCCGGTACTACGGGCATGGGGTTAGAATGTCTGAGGATATTATCGCAGCACAGATTTTACGGGCAAGGCCAACCGGCAGGAGACCTAGAGGTAGACCACGAGCAAGATGTTTGGATAATATCCATAA
>JAOPJM010528945.1:0-10264 GCA_027124095.1 Muusoctopus leioderma
ACAAGTTGTAACGAAATAAATGATGTAATTAAAAACCATCTTGTCGTTTATTAATATATATATATATATATATATACTTCAATTATTCATGTCAATTTGATGACGTGGTATCGTGTGGAACCGTGTCTTACAGGACATTAAGAGTTAAGTTGGACAGATTTGTAGTACAGCACCTATTAATGTATCTTGTTGCAGTATCATCTCATTTGTGAGGCCCAACATATGTAGACCTGACTTCATCACTTCTCGTGTCTTCTTTGCCACAAGTACTGCTTCACTTTCAGCTCATGGTGCGCTTTCACCTAATAGTTCTTCATTTGCATTACATGTCTATAGCTGTGCAACTGTCTCTCCTCATGCATTAGCTGATGCCTTTAATGTTCAACAGCTTTCTCACTTCACATGCACTCATCCTTTCAAGCAAATAACATTACTCATCCAATGGATTATACTTAATTCATTCCCTTTTTTTTAAAACTTTCATATATCTCTATTCTATACCTACTACTCACTACAACATTGTATATGTTTGTATCTAAGTATATAAATGTATATGTGTGTGTATCTCTCTATATAAATCTGCATGTGTGTGTATTTATGTATATACATCTGCATGTGTGTGTATTTATGTATATAAATGTGCATGTGTGTGTATAATGTATATAAATGTGTATTAGAAAATTTAATTTAGTTACACCTACAGTTTAAAGCCTTTGCTGTGAAACGTAAACATATGTAAATACATCTTGTTATTCTCTTCACACACTTAAAAAAATATAGGAGATTACCTTGACATATCTCATAGCTAGTTGGCTAATCATCAGAAGGCAAGTACCCCTCATCCTTCTGCCCACAAAGGGAGCTAAATCATGCCACTAATGAATGCACGTTATGAAAATTACTGGCCATTTCAGCTAAGTTCTGGTTTGTGTTTGATTTAAATAGCTATTGCTATAAGCTCTCCTTGTTGGCAGAAGGATGAGGGGTACTTGTCTTCTGATGAATAGCTGACTAGCTATGAAACCTGTTGAGGCAATCTATATTTTCTGTGTGCAAAGAGAATAACAAGATGTATTTACATTTTAAATCGAAGGCTTTAAACTGTAGATTTAACTAAATTAAATTTATGCAGTGTTGTGCAGAAAATATTATTTAATAAATGTGAATATATGTACCATATTTGACGACTTATAAGGTGCACAAGCTTATGAGACGCATTCCAATTTTGTCAGGCGCTTCCTTGAAAACAATGGAAAAAAGCCGTTTTCTCTTGACATTCGTATCCCTCCCCACTCTCAGGTCATTTTAAAGTTTGATGTATTCAAATTATGAAATCTCACTATTTCCCATTAAAAACCCTTAACCCTTTCGTTACTATATTTCTAACTGAAATACACCCCTATGTGTTTCAATTATATTCTAAAATAATCATGAATTTAGACTGGTTTTTCATAAAACAATTATAACTCTTATTTATTGATATATTGAAGTGGTCTTTCGCACACAACTTAATGAAAGGTTCTTACATTAATGTATTACATAATTTTTATCTCAAAACTACTCTAATTACAGGTAAGTACACATCAAATCTGATATAAAATGAGTTGTTAGCCAATATTATATTATATAACTTAGGAAATGCCCATTATTATATTTATGGCAAAAATGCCCTAATTTCTTTCAGTTTGTCTTCTTTTTCCTTTGTCTTCTTTTTCCTTTGTTTACATTTTGCAAAGTGATTCGTCTCTGCCGTTATTATATAGAATACTTGAATTCGAACAAACAGAAGTAAATAGTCAATGGGTTTTACTCATGAGGATGACTAATTGGTTCCTAGTTCTAGAAATTTTGCAAGAGGAATATTTAAAAAAATTTTCACTCCATTCTCTTTCTGGAAATCATTGCTTTCACTACTGCTGTCCAACATGGTTTACACACTTGGAAATTGAAACATCCGTTCAAAGTCCACCACGTGTTATTACCTGTAATTTATAAGCAATTGTGTAGGCATGTTTTTTGTGTGACTCTATTATGTTGAAGTAATGGTAATCTGAAAATTTTAAACTTGAATCATTCTTCAACCAACAATAGATTGTTTGTGTCTATCAATTAAACAATATTGTTCTGTAAGTTAAACCATTTTATGAAGAAGGTCTGTCTTACTGTTGTTCAATCAAAAATAGATTGTTTGTTTCTGTCAATTAAACAAACATTGCACTGTAAGTTAAAGTTTTATAAAGTTATCTTACTTTGTTGATTGCTAACTTCAAACTAATGAAACTCAGTGGGACTGCCACAGGATGTTACGTTTGGTATACATCCAACCACTAGTTTGTTTACATGTATGGTCAAGTGTTGTCACTTAATTTTTCTCCTGACTGGTGTTATTTTATATGAAGTACTATTGATATACATTGTTACTTTAGGAAATACTTTCTAATAACTTTGGGAAGCAGTTTTGTAAGATAGTTGTTTGCAGTTCATTTTATGGAGCACTGTAGTACCTGAACCACCACTTGCCAGTAACTGAAACCCTGACCATGTGTTTATAAGATGCAGGTTGATTTTCTGGGACATTCTTTTTGAAAAAGAGTGCACCTTATAAGAAGCTGTCAAATATGGTATATCTATGGTACATATGTTTATATGTGTTTATGAATCTGTATGTATATATATATATATATATATATATTTGTATATATGTATGTACATTGACTGGCAATAAAGTGCTTTCAACTATTTATTATATATATACATATATATATAAATGTGTGGAAAGAGACTGAAAGAATAGGGAATCACTAATTCAATCCAGTCATCACTCTCCAAATAACATTATACCAAACTAGAAGGTTCATATTGTGTTACATGGATGCAGGCACAAAAAGATGACTCCCATAAGCATGTAAAGTGCATTTTATTGTGTGAATAGATCGGATAGATAGTAATGCTAATAGTGTTCTTTTGCTGCTTTAATTTTAAAATTTGCTTTGATTGATGGCCTTAATATAGTATTTTTAGATCTTTAACTAGTAGAACTGAAATCTAAATTTTAATTGGATTTTAGTGTTTTCATTTTGTTTATTTTTATAAAGCAAAAATGAAAAAACAAATAGTTATTTTTCTATTTTTAATTGTACTGTTGATTGGTCATCTATATTTACACCTTGTTGAACAGGGAATTATCCAATAGAAAATTGGATTACCTTGGTTAATAATATCCTGTATTTAAAGAATGGGAAGTCTAATTATCTGTTCTTGAGGAACAAGGATGGTTTCAATTACATGTATCAAGAGAACTGCTGAAACTCTTCTAATCTGCTTCATTGATGCATACTAATATTTTACATTAATCTAGAATAAGAACTTATTCATGCAACAACCATGAAATATTCAATTATTGCCTTTTCTTATAAAAAGGAGGGGGAAAAATTGAATTTTGTTCTGTCTTTTGAGGAATTTCAATTTAATAACCTGACTATAGTTCAGTATTTACAATGTTTCATATTATTTTTCAAGTTGTTAATTTATTTTTGTGTACAGCTTCTTTATGCCTTGATCCTACATGTTCATCAAACATCACGATATTTCTGTATTTAAAAGATTTTTTGTTAATCTTTTTGATCTGATTCAATTTTCACTTATTTCTCTGATTTTAGTCTTCTTTGAGATCAGTTAAACAGGCTGCTTTGCTAAGGACTGTGAGGAACTATCTGTAAGTTACTAAAAATTAAAAGGCAACTAAACAACTGGTCTATCAACTTTTACATAATTTAACATATCTTAAAACAAATACATGAAGTCAGCAATGAAATCAAAAATAACAACTGTGCTCCAGCATGACCACAGACTTGCAGTTTAAATGAACTGAATAGAATTGTTATGCATATTTCTTTATTGATTGGGAGGTGTGTGGAGGGTGATGAAAGCCATATCTAAGTAGAATATTTTAACCTTAACAATCAGTACAAAGAACAAACTTTGAAATATTTATCTGGTAGAATATTAACCTTAGATTAATAACAGTTTTTATTGGAGTTTTTATTATTCAGTAAACATGAGTATCAGCAGGGATTTTAGTGACACCATTTGCTTAATTGTTTGTAGCACTCCTGCTTTGCTTTCAACTTCACACTGCTTGCAATCAACAAAACTTTTCGTAATGAAAACAGTTTGTGACTACCACCAGTACAGCTTCTGTAGAGCCAAATCAACTAGGGACCTGCTTGCCTACTTCACACACTAGTGGTCTTTAATTGTTCAGAATTGTTGAAAAGTAAATTTGTTGCCCTTGCCATCAGCAAAATCTTTGACTGTCTGGTATTAGACCCTCTTAGCTAAGTTGCTTACCTATGGGCTCCATACATCTCTCATCTTTTGGATCAGAAGTTCCATGTCAGACTGCTCCACAGCATGCACTGTCAACTTTGGTGTATGTCTTTCATACTCTTCCTTCTGTATGTTAATTACTATTTTGTTATCACTTTTTATCTTTTCATATTTAGGTGTCCTCCACATGCAACCTAGGTACTTCATACCAAACTTATTCTGCTTCCATGAACAGAGGCTTAGAAAACATCTCGCAATAAGAATGATAGCTTAATCTTCTTCAAGACCGAAATAATTGCTTCAGGGAAATAGTTTTTATTATATCCTCCTTATATATCAACAGCACCCAACTAAAACCCTTTAAGTCACTACAAATGATGAGCATCACTTCTCTGATGATATCTCATAGCAAATTCACATCTACAACCTTGCCAAAACTGCATCCCAAAGACTAGGTTTCCTCTTTAGGGTTAGAAAATAGTTCAGCTCTCATTAGTTACTGGCTCTCTTCAAAGCTCAACTGCGATGCTCATTAGAATACTGTTCACATATTTGGGATGTTGCTTCACTTACAAACATCCTAGACTACATCTTTTGGATGTTGCTACACACACAAATAACCTAGACCACATCCCTCCCCATAAGGCCATCCTACTGATTAGGCAAAGACTCACCAACACACTACAACTACTAGTCTATAGACTATATATTTTCTCTTTTCTCTTTGTCTGCTATTACAACAGCTTCTGCTTCTCTGAATTAGCAAGGTGCTTATCTGCTTCTCCTGGCAGTTGTCTCTCCTCTTCTCATTATCCCCACTGTCTCACCCCTCAAACCTCACACTAAACACTGTACTTTCTTCCTGAAACTAGTGCTCTGGAATTGCAACCCTGGCCATATTTCTTCCACAACATTAATCTCTCCAGAGTTTGTAAAGATCATGGGTGCTGAGCCTCTCAGTAATATTTAAAAAATAACTTAGTGCAAGCAATGAGTACACAAAAGGTGCAGTGGGATCTCTGGCAAGCTGACAGAAAACCAAAACTTGGGACATTAGATATTCAAGAATAATTAGCAGTAGGAATACCCATGACATGAAGATCTAAGTGAAAGTTGTTGCTAATTAGTACTGGATTTGGTTGTGTAATCATAGTAACTAGAGTACGAAAACAGTAGAAGTTCAGGCAGCTCTTGCTTTTGTTGGCAACAAAGAGTTTCTTTCTTTGTTGTAAAGGCAGACTATGATGCATGCATGAAAAATGTGATACTACATGGTAGTGAGACATGGTCACTGAATGGGAAAGATCTGCAGGGGCTGGAGAGAAATCATCCATTGCATATGTCATATTAACCTGCATGAAAAGCAGAGCATAAATGACCTGAGAGTGGCAACAGTTGGTATGGATATGAGATGAGAATGGATGATGAGGGCTGGGTGAAATAGTGTGTTCTGTGTTGTTTGTTCTGAAGAAGACATGGGAAGAAGATTTGAGGCTTTATCTCAGGAAACTGGGTTTCACAATTTTTGTGGAATCCTCTTTCCCTCCAATTCTCAACCATGCTAGCTCTCTAAGCAGTACTTCTGTAGGGAAAGCCTCTATATTTGCTACTCACCTTGCATCCAACTCCACACTGTGCACACTAGGTAAATCTTGTCTCAAACTATCCCTTTTCACTCCACCAGGCTCACTACCATGTACACATAGACACCAAGTGTGAAAGCACCTCCAGTCACTTCAAACCAACAAGGCCACCAGTTCTGACAATGTTCCTTCTGTATCTTTGCCCTCGAGAAATATGATGAAAACTGTATTGATACACTTGATATCAGCCAAGCATTTGACTGTCTCGCATGCGAATCTCCTAGCAAAACTGCTTACTTATGAGTTCCATCTATTTCTTATCTCTTGGTTTGGTGGCTTCCTATCAGATTGCACCATCATGGTGTTGTTTGAGCTCTCTTTGACCCACATTCTATCAACTCTGGTGTGCGCCAGGGTTCTGTTTTGTCTCCAACACTCTTCTCTTATACATCACCAAACTACTTGCTATCACCTCCCACAATACCCACTCATACACGATACCACCCTTCATTCTTCCCTAAACCTTCCATACCCAAGCTTCATCCACATGCAATCTAGACACCTTACACCAAACCTGTACTGACTCTGTGAATAGAGACTTCGGAATCATCCTCCAATGAGGTCGTGCCAATCTTGGCTCCTTCAATAGTGCAAAGACACAATTACTACACATATCAAGAAAACAATACCATTACCATATCCCAACTAAATACGAACAGCATTCCATTAGGACCCTCAAAGTCACTACAAATGCTAGGCCTCACCATCACTGAAGATCTCTCCTGGTGAATGCACATCCTCAATATAGCAAATACTGCATCTCAAAGACTGGACTTCCTTTTCATAGATAGAAAGTACTTCAGCTGTCAACAACTACTATCTCTCTACAGTACTCCACGATGGAGTACTGCTTCCACATCTGGGATGGTGCTGCTGCTACCATACAGATATCATAGACTGCATTCAAAGAAAGGTCACCTGCCTAATTGGCATGAAATCAGTCACCAACACACTCCAAATTCTGACCCACAGACATGCTGTCTCCTCTCTCTGCCTTTTCTACGGCAACTACTATGCCCTCTGCTCCTTGGCACTGGCTGGTCTCGTATCTCTTCCACTCAAGCACTCCTGATTCACTCATCTCTTCTCATCACCCATATTGTGTTCACCCCCAAGTCCCTGCGCTAACCACTACACTCAGTTCTTCCTCTCCAGAACATTGTCTCTCTGGAATTCCCATTCTGCCTATGTTTTTCCTGCAGCCGTTGACTTGCAACTGTTCTAGAGGATCATTAACTACATTTATCTCACCAGTCTTGGAGGGCCTGTGATGGCCATGGATACAGCTCCTTCCTCCAGACCAAACCAATAAAAGAAACAAGAGACAATGTCAGCATCAATAGAAAACAAACAAAAAAAATGATTGATGATAGATGAATTTTGTTCTTCCTTTTTCTTTTTTTTTTATGACTAAAAATAGTCTTGTGTGAGAGAAAATTAAATTTTTGCTGCAGATTTTCTTTGCTTTCAAATGTTTGTTGAGTCACAATAACTAATGTGACTAGTACATATCTCTCTGATTTCCACAGTTTTAAGAAAAATGAGAAAAATTAACTAAGTGAAAATTGAATGTTGATTCTTTGTTCTTTGTAAGTAAGTAGAGTTTTATATGTTGTTGTTATTGTTTAGCCCCAGGTCAGACCTGATCAAGCAAACCTATGATCAAAGCCATTCCAGTCTTGATCATCCCATCTTTTTGTATATCTAGTACTACATTGTCTAATGTGTCCTTCCTGTTTAAAGATGGTAGGGTGTAATTTGAGCAAATTTGGCTGCTATTTCTAGTAGGTCAAGCAACTGTGTTGAAATTCTGTCATTGGCTTGTAGAGTTATATGTCAATTGGGTAGGTAAAATTAAAGTCTTTCTTGAGGATACAAAGCCATGTATTTGTGGAATGAACTTATGTGAACTTATGGTGCCTGGTTTACTTAGTTATTGTGCCTCTCACTCAGAAATTCTTATTATTTTCTGGTTTCATTTTACACTTTTCCCATTTTTATTTTCATCTGTTTTTACATTGATTTGTTTTACATCCATGGTATCATAGAAAGGATGGTTTTTATTGCAGCAGTTTTCATTTGGGCACCCTTCCTATTGCTAACTACTCAACTGTGAAATAGGAATAAATCTGTTTTTGTCTATCAGCGAAACCAAACTGTAACAAATAGTTATGTGCCTTCTCAGGCATAATGGCTCTAGTAAGATTTGAACTTGTTACACAATATGATCAGTCATCCAGCACATTAGCCTCACAGACATTTTACCTCCATACAAGAAAACTTATGCAATTACTTTTTTCTGTTTTGTCTCTTAATGATATATTTCTTAATTGATTTTTATTCTTACCCAGTTAGCAATTAATTGTTTATATACTTCCCTAAGCCATGATTTGTTTCTTAATTTCTGTTAAGAACCAAATTGTATGTGTTATGTCTTTTTCTCTGATGTTCTTTTACTATTATCCCTTCAAGTCAAATGCTATCATAATGTCTTACCTTGTTTTACTTGAGCTCTTTCTATAAAGAATACACCACCATTCAAAATTATATATTATGATAGAAATTGAATTGCTCTTTTCTTGTGGTATTTGCATGCCAAGATAGGCTTAAATTTGTCATGGAATATCCTGATCATTTGACATTTCTAGCTAACATAATTGAAGAGTCATTTCCCAGATGATCTGTTTCTATTTGAAAGCCCCAATCAAATATATTATACATGTACACACATATATACAAACATGCACATACCCCCCCCCCACCAAATAAAAACTGGTATACTTTTCTTCTATATGTAGAAATAACGTACAAGTAATAGAACAAGAGTTAAAATATATATCTTCAGCCTGGAAAAGAATAATGTGTTTTCACTGAAACTACAGCTGAAAATAACTAAGTGAACCAGTACAAAGAAATTAAATCATAGGACTTTAAAATGAAGACAAGGATGTGGGAGATGTAATGTAGTAAATATATTTTTCCTTTCACTCTTCTTTAAGGTAATTATTTATTTGTTTTGGCTAGTTTTACAGCAATGTTTTCATACTGGTACAGCTTGGGGAGGGTTTCACAACTTGGTCAATTTGCAACTCTTCTTTACGGTAATTATTTATTATTTATTTGTTTTGGCTAGTTTTACAGCAATGTTTTCATACTGGTGCAGCCTGGGGAGGGTTTCACAACTTGGTCTATTTGCATATTGAGAGAGAAATTGTTTTACTGTCGGTTGACCCTCTTATCACTAACTGTGAAGTGAAAGTTAGTGGTATTGTTTGCCTGCTAAACAAACTGAAGCAAGTAGAATAATGAATTTTGCCTAAGTATGGACACAGCATGGCCGAATGGTTAAGAAGTTTGCTTTGCAATCACAAGGTCCTGGGTTTGATGCTCCTGCATGTCATCTTGGGCAAGTGTCTTTAACATAGCCTCGTGTTGACCCAAGCCTTGTGAGTGAATTTGGGTAAATGGAAACTGTGCGGAAGCCTGTCAGATGGATTGTACCTATAATTCAAAGTTCCAGCCTTGTCACCCTGTGTCATGCTGAATCTGCCTGAGGATTACATTAAGGGTACACGTGTTCATGGAATGTTCAGTTGCTTACATGCTAATTCAATGAGTAGGCCGTTCTGTTGATCAAACAATTGGAACACTCATCGTCGAAACTGATGGAGATCCATCACCATCATCATTATGTATTACAATAGCAAGTTTTTACACTTGACCTTGTGATCAAGTGGTTCAGCCACCAACACATGAATTAATACAGGGCCAATTTGCATGGAAGCCTAATTTTATACAGATTTGTCTTTTACATGCAAGTATGGAAAGATATGCTTGTGGTCATGGTGATGATAAATATCTTAAGTTGAATCCTTACAAATTTTGTTTACTGATTATTTTTGCTGCACAAATTAAACATTTTCTATTATCAACATGCAAAAAGTTGATAATGGAGTATTTTATCATACACAAGTGTATAAAAACGTATTTCATTTTATTTATTATTAATTTTTTTTTTTGCTTTTTATTGAAGGTAGAGAAACCCGCTTTCTCTTTCTTGTGTGTGTTTAATTTTAGGTGATTCAATCTTTATCTTTGTTTCTGGCTTCAATGTGGTTTGTACCCATCAAATTAATGATAGCTGATAAGGGGATCTCTAAAAGATAATTTACAGAGAGCAAATAACTCCCAAGAAATTGTGTAGCTGTATCTCTTTTACTTGTTTCAGTCATTGGACTGCGGCCATACTGGAGCACCGCCTTGAAGTCGATCAGATCGACCCCAGTACTTTT
>JAOPJM010528964.1:0-10264 GCA_027124095.1 Muusoctopus leioderma
TGTTGTTTGTGGTGGTGGTGGTGGTGATGGTGTATTTGTTGTTGTGGATTTTGTTGTTTCTGGGGAATTGGGTGTGGTGTCTTGTGTGTGTGTGTTTTTCTTTTTCTTTGTAAATTTTCTTTTTGTTTTGCTTTGCGAGGTTCCCCCTAATCACCGCAAGATGAGGTTGCCGAGTCAGATAATTCCGACTCGGACGGGGGAGGGGTATGTTTTCGTGTGTGTATGTGTCTATCTTTGTGAATGTAGGAGGGGGAGAAAGGGTGGAAGAGAGAGAGGGAGTGCTGGGTTGGGAAATTCCCTGGGTGGTGGGTTTGGTTGCTCTTGCTACTGCTGTTGCTGACGGCTTTGATGTTGCGGGTGTTGTTGGTGCTGCTGCTGTTGCCGTTGTCACGGCTGTTGCTGCAACTGTCTCTGTTGCTATTGTAGCCGCTGCTGTGATTGTTTCTGTTGTTGCTGCCGCTGTTGTTGTACGCTGTTGTTGTTGTACGCTGTTGTTGTTGTACGCTGTTGTTGTTGTACGATGTTGTTGTTGTTGTTGTTGTTTCGGTGACGATGTCGGTAGCAGTGGGGTCCTCCTTTCCTCCCCTGTCCTGGTCTGGTTTCGTGGGCAAAGGCTCTCAAATGGTCAATGGCCTCGCATCAGTGGCATCGGAATTTACGACCCCCCACAACTACATGCAGTTCCACCCCATTTGGCAGGGCGATGAGGTCCGGTATCTTCTCAAGATTCTCTGATTTCACCTGGAGGAGAATCTCCAGTGTTGTCCCAGACCAAATCTCCCGGTCCGACCTCTTGACATCCAGCAGCGTGTCGCTGCCCTCCAATATCACACAGGATAGGATCCACCAGAGATCCAGTCCTGGTGGGATACCCTGTATCTTCACCTTAGCGGTCCTTCTTCCCATATACATGGGGTATAAGGTGAAATCTTCGGTTCGCTGGGGGATTACGGAGTGCTGCATTGCGAGGGCTTCGGTCTTAAATAAGATTTCCACCCAGCCGTACTGCTTTCCTCTTGACACGTGCTGGATATCGTCTCACTCTCTTCGAAGAGCCTTTTCCAACTGAGCGTGCGTCGCCATTTCCAGGCGACGGCTCTTCGTTGACACGCTGCGGTAGCAGATTGTCTTCCGTGATATCTGCTCTATCGTCTCAGTCGGGGGCAACAGGGTCGCCCTTCTGCCTTCAATCTTCCTAAAACGAGCAGCTTCTTCCAGTCTTGCCTGTTTATAATAATAATAATAATTGTTTCTAACATAGGCACAAGGCCAACAATTCCCAGTACTTGACTGGTACTTTATTCTATCGACCCCGGAAGGATGAAAGGCAAAGTTGACCTCGGTGAACTCAGAGCGCAGTGAGCCAGAGCGAATACTTTCAAGGCATTCTGTCTGACGCGCTAACGACTCTGCCAACACAGGCACAAGCCAACAATCCAGTACTTGACTGGTACTTTATTTTATCGATCCCGGAAGGATGAAAGGCAAAGTTGACCTCAATAATAATAATTGTTTCTAACATAGGCATAAAGCCAGAAATTTGGCGGTGAGGAGTAAGTCGATTATATCGAACCCAGTACTTGATTGGTACCATATTTATGGACCCCGAAGGAATGAAAGGCAAAGTTGATCTCTGCAGGATTTGAACTCAGAGTGCAGAAAACCGGAACAAATAGCGCAAAGCATTCTATCCGATGCTCTAAAAATTCTGCTATAAACTTTAATTTTGAACATGCGAAAAAAAAAAAAAATATATAGTATGAGGATATCGTCTGCTTATCTCGTACAGATGACGCTGATGCTGCATATATTGAATACTTTGTGTGTTGAAGCCTATTCATATATGAGATCGTTAATAACCCGATTTTCTCGAATAAATCAGTAATCCTGCGACCAGTTCGTATATGCTCCTGTTATTTACAATTACGGATAACAGCTAAATCTTTGCATATCAACAACAAACACAATGGTATTGAAAGTAAATGCAGCTATGTGGAAAATAAGATTGCCAACGTCAAGAGGTTCTATAACTCCTGATACCAAATGGATACCCAGAAACTAAGAAAAAGAAAAAAAAGAGGGAGTGAAGTAAAAGATGATACCTGCTAGAACAGGACCCCACACTTAAGTGAATCTGTCACCAATAAGATTAAATCCGATAGACAGAGAAAGGGATGGATATACAACTCGCCCATTCGGGACCTTCTCTAAGAAGTTACTTGTCAAAACAACGGCCTCTGATCCCCACAAACTGCCCGATTGAAAATACCGACAAATATTTTAGAGTTCATGTGGTGTACTCTATACGTGATGATATGTATCGAGTTTTTGATAGGCAACACCATCCATCCGTTAGATATACGCATTAGAGAGCAAATGAATATGTCAGCCTTGTCCGTTAAAAGGCATCTGGATACCTGCTAGAACACAGAAATTTACGATTTCTATCAAGACCTTCGATAAGAACCTCGGCAATTTACGTGTTATAGTAGCCATACATACTAGGCGTCTGCAATTACAGATTAACAATTGCTAACACATTCTCAGCTGGCATCAGTTTATTACATCATTCGATCCTGTCTTTCTGTGTGGAACATTTTTCTGTGTTTCCTTTTTTAAGAGGTAGGGAATGGTTTGAGGGAGACCTGGCAGCACACAGGCACACCAACAGACATCTGCATAATGAAACAAAAGTACTCGAAATGAAACATTACCTGAGGGCCACAGTTTGTTGCCGGAACACGTTCCAACACACACACAGCCAAATACTATACATACAGTCAGCCCTAAACAACAAGATACATATAGAACGACCCGAGAACACTATTGCAACACTAGCCCAGACAAACATTAAAAATACATACAAAGAAAATAGCAGCAACATAGGTACGATCCTCAGATCTAGTGCTCCACATACACTGTGTCTCTGCCGGGTTGAAGATCATGTTATGCACCATGCGTGATCTATATTATGGAATACATTGTAGCAGTATAGATATGTAGAACTCTCTCCACTGTTCAGGCTGTTGCCGCCGCCGCCGCCGCCGCCGTCGTCGTAATCGTCGTCGTCGTTGTTGTTGTTGCAGCAGCCGTGACCATACTATGATTAGCCGTAATCATCTCGTCTTTTTTAGAACTACATTATCCAATCTATTCTTCCTTTTATAAGACGGCAGGGAGATGTGGCTGCTATTTCTAGGTAGCAGGTCGAGCGCCATGTAGAGGCTCCCTTGTTGTATTGTATATGTTCCTGTTATTGTCGTTTATCCACAGGTCAGTCCTGATAAAGCATACCTATGATTAAAGACACTCCAGCCATAACCAACCAGTCTTGTTTTCAGGGATAGGTGTATCCAGGACAACATTATCCAATGTAGCCTTCCCTTTTCAAAACGTTAGGGTTTAATTTGAGGAATATTTGTCTGCTATTTCTAGTAAAGCAACCACATAGAGGCTCCCGCGTAGGCTCTAGTGGTGTAGGTTCACAGAGGAGGCAGACGAGGTGAACTCGGTGGGAGCAAAACAATTGCTGTTTTTCTGGTGTTTGGGGCTAATGAGGTTATTGATGCTGATCTTGTGTGTATGTGTGATTTGCGTGTGTTGTCTGGACTGAGACAGATATAATGTTCTTATAATGATGTTTTACAAATGTTTCGAGGTTACTGAACATGTAATTCAACTGTGCACTCGTACTTGCTGCAGCAACAAACTGTCCAGGTATTTTGTTTAGTTTTGATTATTTTTGTTTCATTGTCTGAATGGTCTATGTGCAGCCTGTGATGATGCAATATGCGCTATTTTATGTGCATTTTATTTTGTTTGATGAGAAGAGGTAGAGAGAAAGAGATAAGAGAAATGGAGGAGAAGGCAGAGCTGAGGAAAATGATGAGGGAAGGGCAAATATGAGTAAATCATAAGAATGTGAATTTCAAGTAAAATAGCTTACTTGGCAAGAGAAATATTCCTAAACCAGCGGTAATCAAAATAATAAGTCCGAAACACCTTCGACTGAACATCTTTCTCATGAAACACATCATTTCACCTAGAATGTAAAAAAATCATCAAAACATTTAAATTAATTGATTTATAATTAAAAAAGTAATTTGGAAAGAAACCTACAAGAAATAAACTATCAAGCAATGACAATATGAAATGGGTCAACAAACGACAATTATTTCCGCTATAGAGTATAATTTTAATTAGAAGCTAGAAATAAATTTATTCAAGTGTTTGCACCAGTAATTAAAACCAAAAATAACGATATAAGCGAATATAAAGTATATCTACAAATTTACGTAGTTATTTCGTACAGAAATATTTAATAAGTACGGTTACATACTTATTAAATAATTACGTAATCATACTTATTTCTCCACCCGGTAATATCAACTATCATGTGTGTTATATGTATGGACGCTGTGTATATGGTACCCAGTTATAGGAAAATAATATCAGTGCTTTAGTACTAGTTCTCTACTGCTATTGAAACTTTCTTTTTAGGTGTTTAACATAGATTAACTTAGAATATAACTAGGAATTGAATCAAATGTCAAGTTTACCCCAGTGGAATTTAAATTGAGAGAAAGGAGACCACTAAAGCTGGTTTCATCCTTATCTAACGAATTCAATATTACTTCTCCAGAGGATACAGCCTCTGTCACAAAAGTAGTAAACCTTTCAGCTACATTATTATTGTGAGAATTATAGTCCTAGTTCTGGTGATTAACGCCCATACTACTTCTTAATCACCCTCTTGCTATTTGTACAAAAGTCCGTTAAAAGAAAATTCTTTATATCACCGATAGAATAGCTTGTGCATTTCACAGAATTCTAAAATTTCAGTGAAAAACTGTTGTCAGTTTAATATTCGTCTGATGCAAACTATTTGAGTCTACTATCAAAAATGTGATTATAAGCTACTTACCTGTTTGCCAATAGAGAGAATAGATTTGTGCTACACAGAGAGCGCATGACAAATATATCCTCTAGAGATATAATATATGTTGATTTAATCAGTTCCGATAATGAAACGATTATGTGGGCTATTGTAAAAAAGTGACAAATGTTTTGTGTTGGTGGGAAATACTTTTCTTGTTCAGAAGTAAGCTTGCTACATCCCTCAGTTCTCTGTGTTAGGCCCATTCTTATTTGTTTCTTTCATAAAAGATATGCCATCATTGGAAGCTATTCCTAGTGATTCTAAGATAATAATCGTTTCAAGACCACAAATTTGGAAAGGAGAGATTATCGATTACACCGATCTCATTACTTGATTCGTACTTTATTTTATCGACCCCGAAAGGATAAAAGGTAAAGGTGACCTCAGCGGGATTTGAACTCAAAACGTAAAGAACCAGAATAAATACCGCACGACATATTGTCCGACACTAACGATTTTGTCAATCCAGATCACTGCATTAAGCCCATTCCTATTTGTTTCTTTCATAAAAGATACGCCATCATTGGAAGCTACTTCTAATGATTCTAAGATAATAATGAGAGCGCTTTTTTATTATGGTTTAGTCAGGAGAAACGGGCTGTACCCATGAACTTCGTTGGCTCTCCGAGAGTAGGGACATTGATACGGTTTATGTTCAATTTGAACATCTATAAGTCGACATTTGCAGGAAAAACGTGGACAGGAAGGGAATTTCAGGGAGTTGACATTCTGTGGAGGAGGGATTGGGCATAGTGGTTAGCGTGTTGCCAGGAAGCGAGACACTGTGATTGATGAAAGAAGGAGAGACGAATGTGTCAGGTGGGCTTGGGTGGAGGTGGTATGCAACGAGCTAGATCAGGGAACAGAAGCCAGAGGTCTTTGTAGCAGAGGCAAAGTGACGAAACAGCGCGTATGTGATGGTGAGAATCTTTGCCAATCAACCGATGGCTTTCTTTTGGTTGCGATCTAAGATGCATGTGGATTTCGCTTGAATTTTGGTGAGAGTCAGTAACAAGTATTTCCTTGCTCTGAAGAGAAAAACCAGTCTTTAGGATGCAGTTTTTGCTACGTTGTGAATATGATCATCAGAGATTGTGAGGACTGACATTTGTGGGAACTTAAAATATTTTAATTGACTGTTGTTCGAGATTAGAAAGGGTGAGGTTAGAAAGGGTGAGATTAGAAAGGTTGATTGTTCCTTGATATGCAGTGATTGTGTATTTGTGTTGTTAAATCCCCACTGGAAAATGTTTTCGAGGTTTGTGTTCATGGGGGTAGTGAATGTTTGACGTGAGGTGTCTAAGTAGCATGTGTATGACGCTTGCCTTACCCGGTTAGAGAGGAGTGAAGGGTAGTATCATCTATCATCTGCATAGGTGACAGCAAGTAGGTCATTAATGTAAAGAAATATGAATGTCGCACCATAGTGGATAGAGTATACGTCGGAGAGCTCCTTATCGGCATATACAGGAATGGTGTTATCTGACAGTTAGCGTTCAGCCCAATAGACGAGAGACAGATGTAACCCATAGGCGAGCCATGAGAATCTCATGGCTTTCATTGTTAAATGCTTTATTAAAGAAGATGATTGTTAGCGATTGTTTGCATCACTTTTGAGATGTTGGAAGTGACATCGATGGGTGGACAGTTGTCAGAGTCAGAGAGGTCGCCATTCTTGAGTATGTAGTATGTTTCCAAAGATCGTGACAGATACTTGTAGAAGATTGAAGAGTTTGGCGAAGATATGGGCTAGCTCTGGTGCACTATGTGTTTGAGGGTAATGAAAGGCATATTGTCAGGGCTGGTGGCGTTACTGGTTTGAAGCGACCGGAGGTGTTATCGCACTTTGCGTGTTGTTGTTTAGCCCCAAGTAGATCTATGATCAAAAGACATTAACATCTGTGACCAACTATCTTTTTTTTCCAGACACATAGTACTTAAGACCACCTTATCGAATGTGTCGTTCCCTTTTTTTTAAAACAGTAAGGTGTAATAATTGGTTGCTATTTCTTAACCAATAGATGCTCCCTGTGTGTATATGTTCGTGGTTGTGAGACTTATGGGGAAACTTATGGAAAAGGAAAGTCTTGGAGTAGTCGTGTGTATTGTGTAGGTGTATGCAAATATGGAAGATTTCTCCATAGCATTGCTACTTACAGAGGTTGAGAAGTGGGGGGTTGAAGGATTATACAAAGTTGGTTAGATCCTCTGGTCCATTCACATCCCTCATACAACCGAAGCCCATAGCCAAGTGATTCTTCACCGTGTAACAGATGTTGGTGATGTTTCTGACAATGTACTGACTTGACTCCAATCGATTGTATATAGAAATATAATTTGATTACAACCACATTGTAATTCAACTATAAATAAATGTTGGACCACATTTATTTGCTAATATAATTACAGAAGGTTTTTTTGAGTGCACGTTAGTCGCCGCAAGAGCACCAGTCACTTGATGTCATTTCTTTTTAGAAACCATGTATAGAGTTGACCAGTTCCTACTGGATTAGAAAAAAATACCGAGTTCAAGTATGTAGTTGAACACTTGCTTGGTTATATCTAATCTATCCAGAGTAAGGTGTCGTGGTTTAGCTAATACAGGTAGTTATATGGCGAGTAACGGTATGCGTTACTCTCTCTTCATCGCATGATGGTCATGCTATACCAAGATACTTTTGCAAAAAGCCTCGTATCTTGTTGATCGATTCTTCATGAACAGTGGACCAACCGAAGATATATGTATAGAAATGCCTCGAACTGTAAGGCTGGTCATTGAGTTGTAAGTCGATGGCGTTTTACATCGACTAACAGGCCAAACTGTCGAAGGAACTCAGCCTCGAGAATGGAGGGGAACAAATCAGCAATAAGGAAAATCCATCTAAAAACTTGACGCAGTCCTAGACCCAGCGCAAGCTATCTCTCCCTACATGTATTAATGGGAGAGCGGCTAACTGCTTTAAGTAATAAGGTAGTGGCTTTTTTCTGACCATTCACTGAGGTGGATGGGAGGACGCTCACTTGAGAAGTTCACCTTTTCAGTCTGTTGGCTCGTTGGTGCACTCTGGCTTTCTAGCGTCATAACAGCTTTTGATGTTGTCATATCGGCTTTTTTTCTACTACTGTTTTTTTCTAAGCTGATCACTGGGTATATTGAAAAAGCATATTCGTGTTTTTCTTTGTTTATAGGGTTGTTATTGGTAACAATATGTTGTGAATAAAAGGTGTGTTTTCGTCGCCAGATTAATTCCATGACAAACATGAAACACATGTGAGTTCGTGATTGACCAGAATATAACGCATTTTGTGCAGGCGTGGTTAAAACGAAATTCTGACTTGTTACCAGTGTACTCGGTATTCCTTCCATTCATGGAAATCGGTGTGGTCATTGATCAACTAACAGCAACTTAAGGAGCGCCACTAATTTTACATTACTAATGTAAATGTGCTTCATCCCGAACCCATCTGAGACAGCTAAGCAGGTAACTGAAACAATCCTCTTCACACAACCAAAACCTGTTAGCTCAGGTTCTTCAAGTCCACCACACGCGGCTGCGTTGCATCAATACAAAGGTAGAACAGTCTGGTGTAAAATCCGACTTAAGACGGACGCTCCTGGAAATTGAAAGCAAAATCAAACACTCCCATGAAAAGGAAAGAGCAGAGAGAGAAAACAGAGACGTGGAAAGCATTAAAACGAACCCTGAAGTTTTCTATAAATTTGCGGAAGAAACAGCCTCAGTGCATTACAAAATAGAACCAATGTTCTAAAGGAGCGGCTCACTGACTGCAGATCCCAAAAGGATAAGTAAAATACTGATTGAACAATTCAAAAGTGTTTTCACCTCCCCATTGGGACACATGAGAATAAATGAGCCAGTTGAGTTCTTTGACATTACAGCCCCACAGAGAGAAGCGGCAACCATCGATTAGATCGACATAGAGGGAGTAGATGTAATAACAGCCATAGATGAAATGAGCTTAAACTCAGCAACAGGCCCTGATGGTTTCCCAGCAAGTCATGTAAACAAGCTTTAGCAAAACCACTTCAGATACTTTTCTAAAGTTTCATTGCAAGTGGTAAACTTCCCAAGAAGTTAAAAGAGGGCATCATATGCCCTATCCATAAAGGCGGAAGCAGAGCAGATGCTGAACATTATAGGCCCATCTCTCTGACTTCACATATCAGCAAAGTCATGGAGCGAATTATCAAATGAAAACTGATAACGTTCTTAGAAGAAAATGACTTGCCAGCTGAGACCCATCATCGCTTCTGTCCTGGAAGAAGCTGCCTCACACAGCTCCTACGGCGCTACGACTGGACTTTGAAGCAGCTGCTCGACCATTCAAACGTCGATGTGATATTTCTTGACTTTGCAAAGGCCTTCGACAAGGTCGATCATGGCATATGTAACAAACTGATAGATCTTGGCATAGCTGGAAAACTAGGAGAGTGGCTACATGACTTTCTAAAAGATAGAAGTCAGGCAGTGGCAGCCAACGGTGCCCTCTCTGAGGAAAGAAATTCTAAGTGGAGTCCCTCAGGGAACTGTCTTGGGGCCATTACTGTTTGTAGTAGCTCTCTCAGACATGCCCACGGTGATACAGACAGCCACCATCACTAGCCACGCTGATGATACAAAATTATCACAGGCAATAAAGAACCCTGATGATGTTGCAAGCTTTCAGCGGGACCTACACGCGATATACAAGGGGGCTGAAGAAAACAACATGCAATTTAATGATGGAAAATTTCAAGTACTGTGCTATCAGCCCACAAATGCACCACAATCTGAATATACAGGACCAGAAGGGGTGTACAATCCCAGAGTAACAGTCAGAGATAGAACTGGGAATCAATATGAGCAATGATGCATCGTTTCACGTGCACATTACCAAGACGGTAACAAAGTGTAGACGATTGGCGGGATGGATACTAAGGTCATTCAGGACAAGAGAGCAAGAATTCATGTTGACCTTGTGGAGGACCTTTGTTCTCAGCCACCTGGATTATTGCTCTCAGCTCGCCACATAGTGTCAAGCAATCGAACGCTGCTAAACTAAAAAGATTACCTCAGTGCAACAGATGAGCTACTGGGAGAGACTGAAATAACTACGACTTTACTCCCTGGAGCGACGATGTGAGAGATATGCAGTAATATGCATATGGAAGTTTCTGGAAGGGCTAGCACCTAACTTTGGCATTGAGAGTTATACCAATGCCCGTATTAGACGCCACTGCATAGTCCCAAAGGTCCCGCCCACCCCATCTAGAGTAAGGACCAGATACTGCAATAGCTTAGGGTTCAAAGGCCCACAGCTCTT
>JAOPJM010528974.1:0-10263 GCA_027124095.1 Muusoctopus leioderma
GAGGTAGAGACTTATAACATAGAGGAAAACTGGGAGTTCCTACATGACAACCTACTAAGGGCAACAGACCAGATCTGGAATAATACTGTAGATAGAGCTATAAAAGCTAAGAGACAGGCTATATATGACATTGCCTCCATGCAGTTTCCGTCTACAAATTTCACTCGCAAGGCATTGGTCAGCTCAAGGCTATAGTAGAAGACACTTGCCCAAGGTGCCACACAGTGGGACAGATTCCAGAACCATGTAGTTATGAAGCGAACTTCTTAACCACACAGCCATGCCTGTGCCTATCTAAACTACCTAATCCCTATTATCATGATAAAAACAAACTGTATGTGATGCTGAGAAAAAACAAAAGAGTTAAAATGCATGAAGACAATTTAACAAGTAGAATAATTACACTAAAATTAAAATTCTTGCAAGTACTTCAGAAGTTGAAAGAATAAAATGACAATCAGCAGAAGTTGGAATGATGTTCTCTGCTCCCCAGTAGATAGGGGTCAACAACAAAATGAGAGGTAGCCAAATTAACTAAACTATTTGAAGTTCATACTAGGAGTCCTGAAAAACATTGTTATACTTTTATATATAGTTCAATACAAACACGTGATCTGCAAAAGCCCAACAATAAATCATCATCATCATCATTTTATGTCCATGTTTCCATGCTAGTGTGGATTGGATGGAGATTTCTTGAGGTAGCATTTTACGGTCAGATGCTCTTCCAGTCACCAACCATACTGATTAAGTATGGAAATCCTACCACGGAACTACCGAACAGCCGGGCATTTTGTTATTTGGAAATGTAAACAAACTCACCGGCCAATCGATAAACAGTGTCCAGCGATAACAAGCACATGCTCGCACATACACACATACATACATATAAACATGTATATACATATACGACAGGCTTCTTACAGTTTCTGTTTCCCAATTCCACTCACAAGGCATTGGTCGGTCAAGGCTATTGTAGAAGACACTTTCCCAAGGTGCCATTTCAGAGAGCCTGAACCCGAAACCACATGGTTGTGAAGCGAACTTCTTAACCACACACCCAGCCTGCTTTTCATTTTGTTATGAACAACAAAAGTAGATCTGAACAATGGTATATTTCATCCTGCATCATCTGTGAGAGATGGCTTTCTAATATCTGACGTAACTGTCTTCTACTTCTATTTCACAGTATTTTCATACTCTACACATAACTTCATTTTAGTAGTCGTCTCATTTGGACACAACAGTTAATACCAAATTGCTTTCTTGACTCACTGACATCCACTGACAGAACAATAAAGACAATAGTTGTGAAAATTTTCTTCATACTTAAGAGTTCGACATACATGTAAACATAGATGTTATGGTTAACATTTTGAGATGAATTAATGTTAAGATGATAATTTTTCAGACTATTAACTTCATCTTTACATTTACACTATATTTCGATCAGTTTGATGTCTGATCATCATCATCAGGTGTTTTATTCCTGACTATGTATATTGTTCCAGGCTGGATTCAAACAAGTAGTGAAATATAGTGTAAATGTAAATATACACTCTAAAGATGAGGATAATAGTCTGAAAAATTATCATCTTAATAGGTAGGATGATTTTTACAAATTTTTCAACTTGTATACAAATTATTGAAGCAAGTGTTTCATAGCTTATTAACTCTCTGAAGAGTAAATGACATCATTTTTGAGCTGGGCAGACAGGAGAAAGAAAAGTAAAGTTTATAAAACAATTTGAATTCATGATGTTACTGCATAATCCAAACTATTTAACTACTGAACACACACTGAATGAATCTCACATTGGTTCCTGTGTGAGTGTTCCAGTTGTTTAATCAACAAAACTACCTATTCATTTTAAAGGCTGGCCAGTACAGAAACAGTCCATCAAAGGACTTCCACACATCCATCTACCCTACTTCACTCACAAGGTTAGGCACTCTTAATATAAATAAGGAAGAAAACCTATTTCAAATATGACAATGATAAATATCTCTATATACTACAGAGGTTTATAAAGATGGTACTTAGTTCTAGATCCAACAGTGTTTAGTAGATGAGAGGAAGAAGAATTCCTCATAAATAGGATACCAGTCTATTGCATGTAACATCCCCAGATCTGGTGCTTAGTCTTCACAAATAGATGAACTGAGACATACAGCATTAAGAGTGTCCTGTCCAGTGACACAACAGAAAGCCTTCAGTAGATATGAACTCATAACCCGTAAGTTAGTAGCACAATACATTATCCACTCAGCCATTTCACCTACCCTTGTCAGTTTAGAACATGTAAGAATAATAAGGAATACTAAAAACATTTTTTAAAACTTCTAATTACCAGGATTGTCTGCCAAGGTTCCTCTCAGTGAACGATGAGCATATGTTGGAAATCCGACTAGTTGAGCTAATGCATATCGAGCATTTATCAATGCATCCAGCAGTTCACTTTGGTGCTTGTTGGTTTGCAAAAAGATTTTGTAAGCAGCTTCTCGGACCTATAAGAACAAAACAAACGATTAAGAGGGATATTTACCACAATTATAAGCATCAGCTATTATCATGTGTCAGTCTAAACACATAACTGCAAAACTATTTAAACATTATACTTGAAAATATAATGAAAAATAAATGTGTGAGACACATTAGTTGAATTCATATCCTACAGTAGATATTGCTGTGCCCTTGAGTGAGGCACATAAATTTCATCTTCCCCATGGTCAGTCTGATATCAAACCAGATGTTTCATGTACTAAAAAAAATTAAAATTTCCATAATGGCCTGCCAAACATAGGAATATTGATATCATACAACTAGTTTGTCATATACAGATAATATAGTACTGGTATTTTGTGTATTGATAGTATTGTCAGATATAGATAACACGGGTATATTGTCATATATTGATACTTTAATATTGTTATATATAGAATAACAGTGTGATTCAAAGATCTTATGTTTTAACATTTTCACATAACCAATAGATGGATATATGGATGGATGTAGGTGATTGTAAAAATATGAACACAAATTTGGGGGTCAGATAGTTTTATAGCTGGATACTCTTCCAAACACCATCAATTTAACTGAAATAACACAGTAACATCTATTTCTCTTCAGTTAGGTAGACTGGGGCAAGTAAAATAACATAACTGTTGAAATGCACAAAGCAATGCCTCTAAATGGGTTGAACTCTTAATGTATGGTATAGTAGTCAGTCAAGCACATTAACCATTAAGCCAGTATGGCCTCTGTGGTCACCACCTTTACAAACTGAGGAAGCCTCTCGGTGGTCTTTCAACCTGCTAGAAATAGCAGCCAAATCTCCCACAAATTACACCATACTGTCTTTAAAAAAAACTGAAGGACACAGTGGAAAATGTAGTCCTAGATGTACAAAAAGACGGGATGGTCACAGCCTGAACATTTTTGATCAAAGGTCAGCCCTGCTGGTTCAGGCTGACCTGGGGTTAAACAACAACTACTTCGTCTCAGAAAGTAAATTAGCAAAAGTTATATGACTGTGGTTAAGAAGTTCCCTGAGCAACTACATGGTTTTGGGTTCAATCCCACTGGATGGCACCTTGGGCAAGTGTATTCTACCATAGACTTAAATCAACCAAAGCCTTGTGAGTGAAATTTGGTGGACAGAAACTATGTGGAAGCCAGTCAAAAGGACCATTCCTGCTTTTTGGAGGCAGACTTAATCCGTTGCCCAACTTCACATCACCACCTCACCCATAGGTGCCTTTAGTGGAGTCCACTCTATTGCAAGCATTCTGGCCAGCTCTCTGGTCTGAGGATAGCTTCCTCCTTCCTTCCTTCCACCAGTTTGAAGGTACTGGATAAAAAAGTCATTATACTGCTCTTCGCCCCGACTAAACCATTAAAAAGAAAATAATAATAATAGTAATAATAATAATAATAATAATAAATAAAATAGAAAATGAGAGATGAGAGAAAGAACAGAAATGAAATAGAGATGACTTACCAAATCACTATAGTGATCAGAAAAGAGTCCTCCAACTGTCACATTGTCTCCACTTATACTAAAGCTATAATTAAAAATCAAAAAATAGAAATTTGAAACATTCATGTAAATAATTATCAGCTATTTCCATTTTTTTTTTCTGGTATAATTACAATTATAATCTTCAGCAAGCTTTAAAATATTAATCCATATTGTTAATAAGGTAAATCTAATTGGTTCAGTTTTGTTATGGTTAGTAATGTTAAAATCACCTACCTAAACTAGCAACATAATAATGCCTAGAAGAGCCAAGAAATAGCAGCCAAATCTCCCTCAAATTACACCTTACTGTCTTAAAAAAGGAAGGACATATTGTATAAAGTAGTCCTAAAAAATATGGGATGGTCACAGCTACAATGCCTTTGATCATAGGTCTGCTCAAACAGTTGACCTGGGGTTAAACAAAAAGATAACACCAAGACAAGCCAACAATGGGGCTGTACATGGTCACTTTACCTGCTAGAAATAGTAGCCAAATCTCACTCGAATTACACTCTACCATCTTAAATAAAGAAAGGACACATTACATATTGCAGTCCTACATAACCCTAAAATGAACAATGTTTTTGATCATGACAACACTTTATCAGGGTTGACCTAGGACTAAACAACAATAACAATAACAACATTTAGAGCTTTATTTTATTTTCAGACAGAAGCTAATAATAATAATTGTTTCTAACATAGGCACAAACCTATAAATTTGGTGGTAGGGGCAAGTCGATTAAATCAACCCCAGAACTTACTGGTAGTTATCGACCTCAGAAGGACGAAAGGCAAAGTTGACTTTGGAGGCATTTGAACTCAGAATGTTAAAAGCCGTAACTAAATAGAGCAAGGCATTTTGTCCGACACTGTAACAATTCTGCCAATCTATTGCACTAATCCACCGCTAATAATAATAATGGGTAAGTGAGTGGGTGGGTTGGACGGACGGACGGACGGACAGACAGACACAGATAGATAGATAGATAGATAGATAGATAGCGATAGAGAGAAAGAGAAGTCTGGTGTCCACCTTACATAAGTGACAGAACATCCTCAACCTGTCAGTCAGTATCATGGTCAGCAGGCTAGAATACAACTTATTGTGTCATTGTGGAGACACAAGAGCTTATAATAAATAGGTCATCACTATAAGTCTCTTAATGAGACAATGAAAGAAATAAAATAACTCTATCAATAGGTTATTATGTTGTTATACACAGAGAGAAATACTCTCCACCAATGGAAAGACCTGCAAGAAATAGCAGCTAAATCTCTCTCAAACCACACCTTACCAACTTAAAAAGGACACATTGAATAATGCCATCAGAGGTACACTAGTGCTGAAAAAAAACAGATGGGATGGTCATAGCTGGAATGTCCTTGATCATAGGTCTGTTAAATTAGGACTGACCTAGGGCTGAACAACAACAACATCCAAAATACACAAACTATGACAACTACAAAAATGATTCTATTTATTTAACATTGGCCCAAGTTAAATACAGCTACGCCTGTCATTGTACATATTGATCTCCCCCTCTCTCTCTCTCTTTGCATTTTAAGGCCAATAAAATAAAGTACCAGTCAAGTACTGAGATGGATTTAATTGACTAATCCCTCCTCACAAATTTCTGAGCTTGTGCCTATGTTAGAAACAATTATTATTATTATTAGCTTCTGTCTGAAAATAAAATAAAACTCTAAGCGTGGTTATATTATTGTTTAGCCCTTGGTCAACCCTGATCAAAGACATTCATGTCTTTTTAGGGTTACATAAAACTACATTACTGAGGTCAATATAATTGACTGTCCCCTCCCACAACATTTCTGGCCTTGTGTCTATGTTAGAAATTATTATGGAGGTGGATTGGCAGAATCGTTAGAGCGTCGGACAAAATGCCTTGCAATATATATTCTGGCTCTCTTCTACATTCTGGGTTCAAATCCTGCCAAGGCCAAGTTTGTCTTTCATCCTTCCAGGGTTGATAAAATAAAGTACCAGACAAGTATTGGGGTCGATTTAATCGACTAACTCCTCCCCCAAAATGTCTTGCCTTGTGCCTATGTTAGAGACTATTATTTAGTCAGAAGAGGAGAGCAACGCCATGGCTGTCCTAGTAGACTGTTTGAGACAAATGGAGTTGATGTTCAGTTTGAAATTCTGTAAACTGATGGCTGTGTGGTTGAGGAGTTCACTTCGCAACCGCATGGTCTTGGGTTTAGTCCCACTGCGTGGCACCTTGGGTAAGTGTCTTCTACTATAGCCTCGGGCCGACCAATGCCTTGTGAGTGGATTTGGTAGACGGAAACTGTAGAAGCCCGTCGTATATATATATATGTGTGTGTGTGTATATGCGTGTGTCTGTGTGTTCGTGTTTGCTTATCTCCCGTAAGCTAGCCGCTCAACTAAGAGACCGCTCGAATATTTTCCAGACTAAAAAAAAAAAAAGTAATGGGTCGATCTAATCGACTAAACACTCTTCAAGGCGGTGCCCCAGCATGGCCGCTGTCCAATGACTGAAACAAGTAAAAAAAAAAAAAAGAATATACCACCATCACCACCGGCAGAGAGAATGGCGAATGCGTTACCCCGGAGATTGGCGAGGGAGATGCGCTGAAAGAGGCCAGTCCATCTCACGGGGCTCATATACTTGCGGATAACAATTCCCATCCCGATCGAAGTAAGTAGGGAGGTGGTTCGGTCCCATTACCTTCTAGGTACCGTACTGTCTTGTTCATCGCTTCATGATCCCTTTACCCTCCCTCTACCACACTTTCAACCCCTTCCCTTCTCTTCACCCCACCTACATCCTGGCTTTGCTTAAAGCTTTGTCTCTCTCTCTACTTCTCCCTCCTCCATTCTTAACTACCATCCCATTTGTTCCCCTCGCACAACACTCACTGTGCTTCTCTCTCTTTCTCTGTCCCTCTCTCTCTTTCTTAGCCCCCCCCCGTCAACAAGGCTTTTTTTTTTACCAACGCTCTTCCGATTCTTTTTTTTTTTGTACTGCTTAGTCTGCTAGCGGAGCGGGCAGTGCCCATCACCCAGCGCTGGAGGAAGGTATCCTCAGACCAGAGACCTGGCCCGAATGCCTGCAACAGAGTGGACTCCGTTAAAGGCACGCAAAGGTAACCAGGTGGTGACGTTAAACTGGGTGATGGATTAAGTCTAGGCCAGGGTGGGATTTGAACTCAGAACGCAAAGAGCCGGAATAAATACCGCGAAGCATCTCTTCCGACGCTCTTACAATTCCACCAGTTTACCGCCCAAGACTAGTACTTTATTTTATCTACCCCGAAAGGATGAAAGACAAAGTTGAACTCGGCGGAATTCGAACTCAGAGCGCGGTGAGTCGGAACGAATACTGCCATGCCCTTAACCACCATTTATGTTTAATAACAAATCATATTTGGTGATCTTACTGACTAGAACTCTTTTTGTTTAATAAACAATTTCTGGTTTGCAGACAAAAGTCACGAACTTGAATAATCAAAACAAAAAAAATGATAATAATAACAAATAAATAAATATAAATAATAATATAATAATGATAATAAATAAAAAAATTATGAAAAATAAAAGATAAAATTATTATTATTTTTTAATTATTAATCTTTTGACATTATATTTCTGAGTGTTAGAGTTAAATATGTAAATACTTCTCTATGGGATTGTCTTTGAGTGTAGACAGCCATGTATATAGTTTGCTTAGATTAAATGAAACTATAAAGGAAAATGGCTAGCGTTGTAAAACGAAAAATCAATTTCTAGCAAGCGGAGCAAACGACCGACCCCTGTTTGAATTCTCAGCTGACGTAAGTTTATTTTCGCCGTTAATAAACACTCCCGGGGGAAAAACAAACCAAAAAAAAACGTGGATATCACAAAAATAAAAAAATAAAAACTCCGACACAGTTTCTAAAAAATATAAAACCCTTGTATCTAGTCAAAGAGAAATTTTTAAGGAATCAGATGTTGTTGAATTGAGAGATATACAATATTCGGAGTAGATAAATAAAGTACCAGTGAAGGGTGGTCGACCTTTTTTTATGTTACTGCTTAGTCTGCAGGGAAGGCAGTGTCCATCATCCTTCTTTCAGGGTCTCCGAGACTGGTGGGTGGTAGGGAGGGAGGAAAGTATGCTCAGGCTGGAGACCTGGCCCGAATGCTTGCAATAGAGTAGACTCCGCTAAAGGCACCCAAGGGTAACCAGGTGGTGGGGGTAAAAACGAGCGATGGATTAAGTCGACCACCCAAGTAGGACATGGTGGGATTTGAACTCGGAACACAAAGAGCCGGAATAAATACCGCTCGGCATCTCGTCCGACGCTGTAACGAATCCGCCACTCCACCGCCCCTAGACTGGTACTTTATTTATCAACCCTGAAAGGATGAAAGGTAAAGATGACTATAGTCGGTGAACTGGCTCAGTCGTTAGAACGTTGTATACAATGCCGCATTGTGGTATTCGTATCGGCTCACTGCGCTCTGAGTTCAAATCCGAGGTCAACTTTAAAGTTCCAGTCTAGAATGGTAGACTGGTGGAATAGACTTGTGGTATTTGTTCCGGCCTTTTTGCATTCTGAGTACGAATCCCACTCTCGCCTATTTGGGTGGTAGACTTAATCTATCACCCAGTTTAACACCACCACCACCTGGCTACCCTTGGGTGCCTTTAGCGGAGTCAACTCTGTTGCAAGTATTCGGGTTAGGTCTCCGTTCTGAGGATACCTTCCTCCCTCCCTCCCTTCCACCAGTCTTGGAGGCCCTGAAAATAAGGGTGATGGGCACTGCCTTCCCTCCTAACTATGCAGTTAAAAAATATATGATATTATATTATATTATATTATATTATAATATATTATACTGCATTCACTTCAAATAATTGTTTTGCATGTCGCGTTGTCACCAGGAGACATAGAATAAATCAATATTACGACTGGAATTATGCTATAGATTATAATACATGCAAGAAATAGCCGATCAAATGGAGCGTCTGATTAGCATTTCTAGCCATAATTCCCACCAGGGGCCAACTTTGTCACTCGTTGCTCGAACATCGATCAACTGTTTTTAACATACAAGTTCTGACTGCGCAAATATCTGCAGGTAAGTTATTAGATACAATTTTCATGAATGTAGTAGAAGCACATTCAAATAGGGTGGTGCATTGGTTGAATTATTAGAGCGTCGGTTAAAATGACTGCGGTATTTAGTTACGGTCCTTTACGTCCTGAGTTCAAATCTCATTGAGTTCAGCTTTGCCTTATATTCTTTGGAGGTTGTTAAAGTAAAATACCAGTTGATTAATAATTTATTAATGGAATTTACTAAACGGAAACTGTACAGGAAACCGTCATATATATATATATATATATATATATATAGTGAACAAATATGAAATTAAACACAGAGAAAACAAGATGGTTTAGCGCAAACAAGGGGACTACCACTATAAGTCTATCTTCAGTCACCACGACTATGTATTGCGGTTTCGGTGTTACGGTGAGACCGCTTAGCACAAAGTCGCACACCCGCAACATTTAAAAAATTGATGTTACGCAGACTAGTGGTGGGGCGGAAAACGAACGAAAAAGGAGTGAAGGATGAAGTTTACAAACGAAAGTAAAAAATAATGAGCGAAAACGGACTAAGATGGAAGTGACGGACAGAGAGTACAAACACAGAAACTATTCAACAAATCGCCATGAAGTTTACAACAAACACGCGGTATACAAAAAGTCGCCTTAAGGTTTACAACGGACAAGTTTACAACAAAGCGCCGTACGGCCCAACAGTATAGGGTTAATGAGAAGCGCTATGAGAGGAAAAAGTCTTAAAAGACGGAGGGATAGAAAAAAGAGTGTGACCAGCACTGAGCGCAGTCAAGAAGAAGAATAAGGTCTCCGATCAGGAGGATAACTCAAGATCTGAGGGTAACTTGAGATTCTGATGTGCTGATCCCTACTGCAGTAGCAGCTCATTAGCTGTGGTTTCTGGCTCCCCTTTCCCACGCCAGACTCAGTGGCCCCGCCAAAATGTCACTGGTACTGCTCTCCCTTTGACTCTGACAAAGCCACAAATTAAATGACCACTTTACTACATCTTGTGTGATAAGTGATGAAGTTAATTAAATCTCTTTCTTTCTTTTCGTGTTTACAGATTGGTGGGGTTCACAATGTGAAGACTCATTTCTTGGCCCTACACTTAGCTGTTTTGTATATATATATATAT
>JAOPJM010528982.1:0-10263 GCA_027124095.1 Muusoctopus leioderma
GGAATTAATGTAAAATGAAATTAAAAAGAAAATACGAGTAATTACAATTTACCTTTGGCTTTGTTTTATATAATTAAACTAAGTACGATTTTGGTGAATGAATTAAGTTTTATACTTTTCTTAATCTTTTTAAACTTATTTCTCCATGCAAAATGAAAAAAGAACAATTTCATCAATAATAATTCAATGAATTCAAAGAGAAAAAAAATCGCCTCTCAGCCATTTGAACAAATTTCAACAATTACCTCATTTCCTTTACATATTCATTTATAGTGAACTCATGTGACTCATATTAACTTCATATGGTATGAATGTATAATGAATTAATATTATACATGTTATTATGTTAGTAATTATCATCGTTGCTGCTGCTGCTGCTGCTGCTGCTGCTGCTGTTGTTGTTGTTGTTGTTGTTGTTGTTAGCGGCAAATTGGCAGAGTAGTTAGCGCGTCGGACAGAATCCTTTGCAGTATTCGTTCTGGCACTCTGAGTTCAAATCCCGCCAAGGTCAACTTTGCATTTCATCCTTCCGGGCTCGATAAAATAAAGTACGAGTCAAGTACTGGGGTTGTTGGACTTGTGCCTATGTTAGAAACAATTATTATTATTATTTTTATGTTTTGATAGCTTTGTTTTATATGAGCTGTTCCAAGTCTAACCAAGAGACCTCAAGAAACAGCAAGTTAGAGTCTTACTCTAGATGCAATTTATGAGTAGCAATGATATATTTCAGGGAAAGGAGACTAAATACTGAGAATTAAGATTCCATTAAAATTTGTGTTGTAACATATACGAATTAACAGTCTAAAAGTTTGTAATATTTTAATATTAAGATTTAAATATTCTCAGGTTGACATTGTTTTTCTTAGAATGTGGGCTGTACACACGAGAACAATTTGTTATTATTATTGGTGGCGAATGATGGTGGTGGATTGGCTGAATCGTTAGCACGTCGGACAGAATGCCTTACAGTATCCTTTCCGGCCCGCTACGCTCTGAGTTCAAACCCCACCGAGGCCAGCTTTGCCTTTCATCCATCTGGGGTCGATAAACAAAGTACCAGTCAAGTACTGGGGTCGATTTAATCGACTTACCACTCCCCTAAAGTTTATGGCTTTGTGCCAATATTAGAAAGAATTACTGGTGGCGAATTAGTGGCGAATTGGCAGAGTCGTTAGCGCGTCGGACAGAATGCTTTGCAGTTTTCGTTCTGGCTAATTTAGTGTGTATTGACATTCTTTCGTCTTTATGGTATTGTTTTATAATGTTGTACTTGTACATTATTCCACACTTTATTGTAATGAGATGGTATTTCAGTATAATGTGTATAAGTTGTAGTTTTGAATCGAGTGGTATACATTTAGGATGTGTGTTGTAAATTGTTGCTGAATTGAGAATATGTACTGCACGTAGAAGGGCTATAGTTTGAATTTTGTGTAAATTTGTTTACCCTAAAATATTGTTTATGTTTTTGTTAATGTTCTATGTTTGCATAAACAGTTGGTGCTGTTCGTAATATCATTTCCAACATCTGATTTATTTATTTTTCAAGAGCCTTTTACTTTGGTAATTTTTCAGAAGGAATCGAAATATCAATTCAGAGTGCATGGGTGTTTCATATTTGTTTCTGGTTATGATATTTCAGTGGTTTCGCTTTGATCTCTTTTTCAGTTCGGGAACTAAAAACAAAAGAACAAGTAAAGCAAATACACAAATCTGGGTTTCAAAAGGCAGTACTAACTTTTTTCCTGTTTTGATGTACACGAAGTAAGCTCCTACCAAGCTGACACACGAAGTAGTTTTGATTCACGGTTGAGACATGTTTACGTTACTGATTGCTAATAATGTTACTTTAGCAATGAATGAACGTCACACGATCTCATTCCTTTCCCCTCCAAATTTGTAGCATTGTACGAAATTAATAAACAGTTCAATATTAATCTTTTTTAGATTGGTGCAAAGCTCTTACGTTAGATAATTCTCCCATATGACAGATATGTCTATTAAGTAGTTTTGGTTCTAATGCAGTTACATTTTGAAGGCTTTCAAAGTAATTTTCTTGCGTATTTTTTCTGTCTCTAAAAGCCACTAAAGGGGAAATTGTACGTGAGTTCTCAACAATTTTGGTGTTATGATCCACAGAGGGTAAAAATGATCAGACATATATACAGCGAAACTGCTTACAAAATAAACAAAACATACAAAGTGACTGGTCGAAGTATCAATAAAACGTTAGCATAGTATTGATTCTTGGATCAATAGTTAAATACACATATATGTGTGCATATTTACAAAGTCTTATATCTAAGCAATCTATGCAGGCGTTCCAGCTTATTCTCCACACTGCTCTCTTTCTAATTCCCCTTTCTCATACATTGTCTTTTCATTCACTCTGTTTCTCTCTTTTTGCTCTCTATTTCACACACACACACACACATACAGACACACAAGCACACACAAGCACACACACACATGTATATATACACGATTACAAGTATATATATAGGGAGATAGATTATACTAAGAGATCAATAAAGAGACATATATTGATATGTAGGTAGATAAAAACACTTTAAATAAAGTGAAAGTTCATATATGTGTAAGTTAAGATTTATAAATGCACAAAGAAAAACGAAAGGTGGTTTGGTAGATTGAAAGAAAAAGTTTGCCGAATTGAATGGTTATTAGCAGAACTGCTGGAAAAGTCTCGAAACTTTTGTTGGGTGGCTTGAAATGTTTTCGGATATTGATTTCTTTTGATTTATTTAAATGTTTTGTTTCTATTATTGTACACTTTAAAGTTCTTTTGTTCTGGTTCTATAGTAATATTGAGAAATATAGTTCTATCTATGCTACAAGTCTTCATAGTGTTCCGCTTTAGTGAAGATTCCCAAATTTGACGCAACAGCTAATCGTGTTTGTAATGGATTATGGAATATAATTCTTATTGATTTGTTTTGATTATCCGTTTAGACAGTTTACACAATGTATTCGCTTTACTTGTTCTTTTATTTTTAGTTCCTGAACTGAACGAGAGATATATCATAACCAAAGTTAATGTTAAAATCTTTCTCGAGCCTATAGGTCCATTTGGCCGGAGCTTATCCCGGTTTCCAAGGCGTTAAGTGACTGAGAGAGCTAGACTCCCCGCTGAAGGAGACGCCAGCTTTCACAGGGTGAACTCCCAGCTGCTGCTACTCAGTTTTCAGCCGAGTAGACTGGAGCAACGTGAAATAAAGTGCCTTAGGATCGTGAGCGCAACCACCTAGCCACTAGGCCACGAGCTTTCATCATAGCCAAAGACATAGAGGTCGATAGAACGAGTTTTGTCAAGGAATAGACCAACTTCCAGATGTGATATACACCTCAAATGAACATACAAATGGAAAATCTTGGGTGTTCAGTCAGTCGCGTATTGTGAACCATAACGCTGACCCGTCAATACTTTACACGTTTTATTACTAAACGAATCGAGGACAAATATTTACTTGTCATCAGCCAGAATGTTAAATCAACAGCAGGTACATTTCTATTCGATTGAAAGTTAATAATTTTTCTATCTAGTTGTCGTGGAAAAACGTTTGCATTCAGAAAAAAAGTTTCCAGGAGTCAGTAGCATGCAGTGATTGATACTCATATTATACTTGCTATACGACTTTTAACCAACCCAACTAAAAATGCAAATCCCCATTGTCACGAACTTGATATATTATAATTATTTATTAATGAATTCAGCTTCATCAGGTTTAGGAATAAAATATGTACTGGGCGGTGATATAAAGTCATATAAATCATATAAAGTCATATAAATCATATAAACACATGCACCTGTGCATGCGTGTTTATAACAGATGTATAATTGATAGCATTTGCTATGAGATATATGTGATAATTTAAAACAAATATAGTTTTTTATTTATCAAGCATTCGTATTATATTTTTTTTCATATAGGGTAGTCAGAAGCAGGGACAGTATCAATAACCTTTGTTGACCCTCGATAATGGTGTGATTAATGCGGTTGATCTTCAGCTTGAAATCTGTAGTTCCCTACCTGTAAGATAAACATAAGCAGCGAGGGATTTCCATGTTAGGTTTATATATATAATATCCTACCTTGATACTTGTGTGGACTGACCGCTGATATTAAGTAAATAATATGCAAATTAGTATTCCTAGTTCGCTGAAGTTACCAGATTTGATGCGTATATAAACAGATTAGCTACGTATTTCTCTGGGATTGGTCATTTAATGTAAACACCTCTGATGAGACCCCAATAAGGGCCGAAAATCGATTAAGGCTGTTCATCATTTTTTCAATCTACAGAGAAATAAGTAAATATGACATGTTTAAATGTCTACTACCGTAGGTTTACACACACACACACATATTTATACAAGGATTTATGCGTATATGTCTGTGAGAGTGTAGAACCTTCCGCAAAAATAACAACAAAATTCGTAGAAATAATTTTTCTGGAGTGGCGAAATATTTACTTTATAAATACCAAACCGACAAGACATAGATCACGTAGACTATTGTACAAAACACAAAGATACATGAACAAATGCCTTGAAAATATCTTATCCTGGACCACCCTATAAAGGAATGGTTTCTGCATTTACCTCTATACCTTCAGAAATGTTTAGGAAGGCATATAATTGGAAGGAGATGCTTCATCAGCAAGTTATTTGCCGGTATTCTGTACTTGTATCCTAGCCATCAGGATACGTCCAAGTTAGACCGCCATTAGTGTCTTCACTCACTGCCGGTTAGCGACAAAAAAGCAAAGAACTGCTATGTCACGTGATAGGTGGCATGCGAGCGGGCGATTTTAAATCGCATTGCTTGAAAAAATATAGAATCTCATCCAAAGCACTCTACTAGGCAACAGAAAGAAAAACCGAGCGAGGAGTATACAAATACAAGGATTTATGCATATATGTCTGTTGGGATGTAGAACCTTCCACACAATTTTTCTGGAATGGCGAATTACTCCCTTTATAAATAGCAAACCGACAAGTCATAGATCACGTAGACTATATATATATATAAATTGTTGTATTTCTCCGTTTAAAAAAACTAGAAAAACCCCCCACAATTTAGACAAAGTACTCTATGCATAAATACAGAGCGTGTGTATCTTTTGTGTAAACAAAGACTTTTACAAACTAGTCTCGTTTCCTTCTCTACAGAAATTTGTTTTAGTAATAGTGATCAGAAATGTTTCCCGGTGTGTCAGAAATAAAAGTAAAATAACCGTCTAGGGAACCGTTTGAATATTACACAAAGCAAGTCGTGTAGGTGTTCTTTAATGTAGCTCTGCTTAGCCAAGTTTATATCCAGTCAATTCGTTTCGTCTTGAATTAAAATACTACCACGTATATTTCTACTCTGAAAGACACATGTTTCGGACTGGGCTACCACCTCACCTCAGTTAGTCGATTATCTTTCTTGATTTTAGCAGGACAACCTACTGACCTGAGATAGCCAATGAAAAACGTTCTTAATTTTGGCGGGGTGATTCGATTTTTTTACTTTTATTTTTAACTCATTTCCTTTTCTATTCTATTTTGTTGTCACTATTCATTTCAACTTATATCGTCAAAATAAATCGTTAAAATCGAAATATTGAAATATTAGAAATATGTTTCAAACGCATTGATAATGTCTTTCGAACTTGTACATTAAATTTCATTTTTGTCAATGCTTCTATGTATATTACTATAACAATTTATCCTATTCACTCGCGCCTGAGTTATTAACATACAATTAAAAGAATTGTAAGAATATCTTTCCACCATAATGATGAAATAGTGAGAGACGGAATCACCCGCCGAGAAAATAGATACGAACCACCTTAATAAATGAATAAAGATCATTGGTTAACTCGGGTCAGCTGGTAGCCCAGATCGGGACTTGTGTCTCTCAGTCGAAATATAAGTGGTAGGATTTTTATTCAACAAAACGGAAACTGAATGTACATGTACTCGCCCACTCAAGGCTACATTGAGGAACATCTACGCGACTTATTTCAAGGACGATTCGAACGGTGCTGTTGACGATTTTTTAAACTTTCATTGTTAACCCATTTCTTTTTCTATTCTATTCTTTGCCTATTCATTTCCACTTCTATATTGAAAGGGGTGTTTCACACTAAAATTTACTCATTCTAGAATTTAGAGAGTTACTAACGGCTTCAGGAAACCTCTGCCACAATGATTAAGAATAAAGAAATAGAATATTGCCGTTGGCAATTTTCTTTTGGTTGTCAGACATTTACTTCGTGGGTCAACAAAACACAAATATAAACAGAAGAACCAAAAATGAAATTCTGAGCTTCATTTATAATCCGATTAAATCATATTAAATAATCGCTAAAAACATTGGTGAATTAAGAATTAATTCACCAATAATAAAATACATTAGCATTATCTTACTAAAACTGCACCCCCCGCCCAGTATTAAAGTGAACAACGTATATGAAAAAATATACAGAGGGATACAAAAGTAGATATGCAGCTTTTGCTATGAAAAAACAACAACAAAAAAATGCAAGTTATGATTATTACAATAGCTTAAGTCACAATAAGGATGGCATACTTATAAAGATGGCATAAAATAAAGAAAATAGAATTGCTTAGGTTCTGAAATTGCAATTAAGTACAATCTCTTAAGTGTTCAAATTACTGGCCTTCAGTATTTACACATTCCTGTAGTCTAGTTTCTACACTTAAATACACTTTGGTACAGAGTTCTTTATAGTCATCAGTTTCTTTGCAGGATTCTTCTATGAATCGAATGGTGTCATCAACAGTGTGTGGTTTTCTTGAAAATACTTTAGTTTTGATAACCCCCAAATAAGAAGTCAATTGGGGTGAGGTCTGGTGATCGTGGTAGCCATTCAACTGGCCATCGTTGACCTATCCATCTATGGGTAATTTTTTTTCAAGAAACTCACGTACCATTACAGCATACTGGAGAGAAGCCCCATCTTGCTGAAAGAAAGTCCTCATTATACATACTTTTGCACCCCACTGTATATAACCATAATAAATTATTATGCAATGGAGCAAAACTCGACTTTAAAGATAGGGAGGGACTATAATTGTTAAACATAATTCTGTCTATTATTTACTGACGAATTGGCAGAGTCGTTAGCACGTCAGACAGAATGCCTTGAAAGTATTCTTTCTGGCTCACTGCGCTCTGAGTTCAAATCCCACCGAGGTCAGCTTTTCCTTTCATCCTTCGGGGGTCGATAAAATAAAGTATCAATGAAGTACTGAGGTTGCTGGCCTTGTGCCTATAGTAGAAACAATTATTTACTGACCACAAACAAATAGAACTGTTGCTGTCGTGATCTGGATTCAGAAACGCGAGGGCCAATACTGACGCGTAAAATACGTAATCCAGTCTTTACTGCCTGAGTCAATAACAGGTTCAGTATAAGAAACCTCATATTTTTAGAGGATGAATTGCCTTTATCAATGTACCAAGGATAACGTGGTATGCCTTTTCATATCGCCTCGAATGTTATATCGTGAATGAGGAAGGTCGATAGATGCCTCATTTGGAATGCTTAACATGAATTTAGAAGAGTTGTAGGCTAGTGTATTTGCGAAATTTCATACGAGAGAAAGGTGTACAAAAAGATTAATATCAAAACATTTGAATATGAAAGATATACAGCATTATAGTAACATTATGGGCACAGCATGGCCGAATGGTTAAGAAGTTCGCTTCACAATCAAGAGGTCCCGGGTTCGATCCCACTGCGTGGCATCTTGGGCAAGTGTCTTTACCATAGCCTCGGGTCGATCCAAGCCTTTTATTTTGACTGCTCGTGAACACACATTCGGTTGGCCAATTATTTCCCGCTACTAAGTATATTACTTTCCTTTCTGGCGATCAATGAAGGATCCAGCCACTGCGTGGTCGCTCAACCTGCTAGAAATATCTGTCATATCTCTCCCGTGATTCACACCCTACCGTCTTGAAATGAGAGTCATACATTGGATAATATATTCATAGATACACAATACTCGAGAAAGGTAGGGGATGGGCATGGCTGAAACACATTTGATCACAGATCGGCTGGATAAAGACTGACCTGGGGCTAAACATCAATGGCAACTTTGAGTTTCTGGCGGCTATGTCTTCAATTATGGGATATATAAAAAATGTTTAGTTCAGGATAAACGAAGAAGTGTATTGGTACGGATACAATCGGTCGTCGTACTATAGGATGTGGCCAGTCTAAGGGATATAAATGAGCAAATAAGGAACTACAAGTAAAATACAGCATGCGAGTTCATATGCGGCCTTGTCTCTATATGAGAAATAATGAATTTGGGGGATGAAGATGTCACCCAACTGATTTTAACTTTGGATAAATACAGTACCATTGTATTTTCATCTGAATCTGAAAACTATTATATTTTAAATGATGGTTTTAAAAATGTTTTGTTACAAACTCCATTTTGCCCCACTGAAATCTATAATAATAATTATCATACACATCAGCTACTCATCTATCTAGTATATATATTTGTGTATACATCTTATCAAACCTTCTATGTGGCATTTGAACGTGTCTTCCAGCTAAATGCATTTTGGGATAAATACACCATCACTGCATCTTCAACACTATTAGGGCCACTATTTTACTTTAGATTTTGGTTTTAGAAAACGTATTTACTTACAAACTGTATTTTACTATATTTTAATTCTATAACCGAATCGTCAATAACTAGATACACGAGTCAATTAACTGACATTTCTTTTATTATTTAAGTATATATCTAACCATACATTTTATATATCTACTTTTAAATAAATCCGAAGCTCACATCTCAATGAAAATGAAATCGTGATATTATTTTCTTTCATGAGAAAATGGAATAAGTTTTCAACAAGATAGTTGTTATTTCCAAGTGGCGTTTCAAGTGATACAAATCAATACTAATCAAAAACATTAAATTCACTTCTCTAGCATTTAGTAAATGTTGTAATTGAGCAATTTATCCTAATCGAATTCGCTGAAATTATATAAATGTTCCTTTTGATTAGAAACTCTGATTACGTGTAAAGATTTACTCAAGCAGTATCAATTACTTGAGAAAATAACAAAGTGAATCACGTTAAGCATAATGTATCATAGGAGCTGAATAATGCTGTCTTTACTCTTAGAAATAATATACTTTTTTTTAATTAATTCAATGTCATTTCTGCTACACTGTCTTCTTGAACAATAGATGGCTATTTAGACTTACATTTCAAACTTTCTTTTCGATGATAAGTATTAATTCAAGAAAAGTTTAGAAAGTTCTTCAAACGAAGTAAACAAGATACAAGTTTCGTTCCATTTATGAATTACATGTGTCTTCATCTTTTCTATATTTCGCCGTTCTTTACTTCCTTGTTGTACTGCGCATTGGTCTGTCCTTGGAGACTTCGAGTAGCATATCAGCTTTTCCTATGAGAAAACGTTGCTAATCCCTCGCTCAGCCTTTCTCCATTTGTGTAGAGTGGACGTTGTGAGTAGTCTCCCACAACCCTTTTTACGGCGCAGCATAGCCGATTCCGAGAGGCAGCGAGAGATAGACACCGAGAGAAAAAGAGAGATAGAAACTGAGAGAGAAAGAGGGAGAAAGAAAGAAGAATTGATCATAGTGCTTGAATGGTACTTTATTTATCGACCCCCAAGGATGAAAAGCAATGTTGACATTGGAAAGATTTGAAATCAGGGCGCAGATTTTAACTATATTACTGGAATACGGTATGTGTTCATTATCTAGTGCGTGATGTCTTGTCATATATATATATATATATATATATATATATACAGGGGGCGGTAGATAAGTAACTCCCGGATTACATATAGTCATAGAGATGTTTATGAATATATATAATACAAATGTACTAGTTATTACAAACAGAATATACACAAAGTTTATATTATAGATGGTGTTCAGGATTATGTCCATTTTAATCCAGGCATAGCTGCAGTCGATGCTGTACATGAACGAGTTCAGGGAATTACTTATCCGCCACCCTGTACATATAAAGATACATGCATTTACAGAGTGGCACATAAGTAACTCCATGAACTCGTTCATGTACCGCATCGACTGCAACTATAACTAAATCAACATGGGCATAATTTTGAACACCGCCTATAATGTAAATTTATGTATATGTTGTTTGAATTAACTAGTACACTTGTATCAAATTTATTTATGAAAAATGTTAAATTTGCCAC
>JAOPJM010528999.1:0-10262 GCA_027124095.1 Muusoctopus leioderma
ACCTAGTGAAGTCACATGTGATCACGAACGTAGTGACGAGATTTGCATTGATATTCTCATTTAAATAACAATAGGTAATCTCGGGCGCTTTGGTATTATGAGACCAGAATATTTTCGGCCGGTTTGGTATCGAAAGGGTTAAACTAATATCTATACCTTGTTCTTCATGTTTTTTTTTCCTCGTTTACACCTCGATATATATATATACACACACACACACACACATATACATACACGTATACGACAGGCTTCGATACAGTTTTTGCTTAACAATTTCACTCACAAGACATTGGTCGACCCGAGGCTATAGTAGAAGACACTTGCCCAAAGTGCCATGCAGTGGGAGAGAACCCAGGACCACGTGGTTACGAAGCAAACTTCTTAACCACACAGCCATGCCTGGACCGTATATATATATACACACACACACACACACAAACAAACAAACACACACATGTATATATTTAATTAGGCTAGCTAATAGCAGAATCACTAGAGCAACAAACAAAATGCCCTGCAGTATTTAGATACATCCCTTTATATTATAAGTTGAAACTCAAGAGTTGTTAAAATATGTACCAGTTAAGTACTGAAGTTTAGTCTCGTGTATATATTAGAAATTATTACACACACACACAAGCTTGTCATGGGGCCAGCAGGGCTAACTCCTGCTTTAGCTGGAAAGATGGCCTTAAAATGCAGAGAGAGAGAGAGGGAGAGAGAGACACACACACACACATGATATGCTAATATATAAAGGAGGTGAGGAAGTAAAGAGAGGCGAACACATACAAACATATTCAATCTCATATAAAAAGAAAAAGAAAACAGGAATGAAAAAAGGGAGGGACATAGTGTAGGTAAAGAGGGATGACACTAAGAAACAGTAAAGTGCTTATCAATGCCAGCTTGGGAGGACGTTCCAAGAGTGAAGAAGTTTTCTAGAGTGTGTTTTTATTGGTCTTTCTGTGATAAATTTAATATTTTAAAAATGAAAAAAATCATAATTACGAGCTGCAAGGTTTAGTTTGTTCCAGAAAAAAATATCAAAGTATCAAACTATCTCACAATGCCATAGTGATCGGCCATAGTTTATTGGTTTACAGGAAATGAAACAAGCCACTAAACAAGGCGTATCACTCAACTTGATTCAAAGTTAAAATATTATGTATGCCCTTCAATATTGTTTTTTAGGCATCAAGTGGAAGCCCCTAATGCACCATCAATTTCAGTAAATACCTAAATATGGTTCTGGTACAAATTCATTCTAGTATTTGAAATCAAATATAGCAATGCTGCAACAAACATGTTCTTGTGCCTTCAGAATTGCAACTAGAAATAACTTCTACATGGATAATATTCAATATCATACTAAATATTGTAAGAATTAACAGGAAGTCTATATTTATACTGCTCTCAGAATACAGGCTTATAGACTATACATATTTTTACTCCTAATACAGCTAACTTCGATCACCCAAGTTTAAGAATTCCATTCACCAACAAACACATTTCCCTCTATCACCATATACAATTCTAAATATTACATTTTTTATGAATTACAGAAATTTTAAGGCACATCCACTGACTTAGTTCATATTATATATATAAAATGTTTCAATGAACACCCTCAACACTTTTAATGTAGATAGACTTAAATAATGTGCCTTGACAAAGGATACAGTGCACTACTTGTAGTAAAGTTTCAACTTACGATATATTGCCCACTAAGTGAGTTCATTAATCATTCAGGCTATTTGTCAATTTATTTTGTATTCTTATTCCTGATTACCTCAGCCCTCAGTAAATATTTTTCTTTTATTCTTTTACTGGTTTCAGTAATTGGATTGTGGCCTTACTGAGGTACTGCTTTCTGGAGTACAGTCAATTATACCGACTCAATCTAGGAAGGATGAAAGGTAAAGTGAACCTGAAGAAGGATTTGAACTCTACCGATTCTGCCATCCACTCGCAATTTTACATCCATTTTTCATTCTAGTATGGTGGGTTGGTCTTTTAGCAAGTTGTAGTGTTTCTATGACTAAATTACTTTTCTTACCACTGACCTCTCAATTGTGAAGTAGGGGGAAAAAAACCATAAATGACAGTGAAGAGAAAAATACAAATATGGAATATTAAATATTTAAATGAAAAGGAGGAAATAATTTCCTGACTAAATAGAATACGGTCTTTTTATTTTTCCATTTTTATTTAATTCTTGTGATATTAAATTATAAGTGATTTCATAAAACAAATGTATTGACTTACTATCAACAGTTTCCTGAGTTGGTCCTTGGACACAAAGGTACAATGGTTTTTCTTTAGGTTGTCTGCAGATGGGAAATAAATAAAAAAATTATATATATATATAATGGTTTTATATATATATATATATAAAAAACATCAGTTTGCATATTTTGGGTTTCAAATGTAAGAAACATCTATTTTTTTTTCTATTAATATCATGAAAGCAAAATTTATATATATATATACATACACACACCACACACATATCCAATCCTGATGATCCAACACCAAGCCCAAGCCAGATTATCATGCAAAAACATTTATTTCCAGAATGCATGTATAATTAATAAACCATTAATTATACACCCCACCACCATGGAGGACCAGAAAGTTAAATTAGACAAATATTGATTTCTAACATAAGCACAAGGTCACACATTTTGGGAGAGGTACAGTTAATTATATCAACAGCAGAAGCATGAAAGGCAAAGTTGACTGTGGCAGGATTTGAACACAGAATGCGAAGGGACATAACTAAATACAAATTAAATGAAATATACTTGAAATGTACTGTATATACTTGTATCGCAGTGGTAGATAAGTCGCTTCCTTTGTGTTTATAATATTTTGTCTTCAGCCTTTGACTCGTGCATAAGCTGGATGTTGCTTTTCGTAAATACTGTTTGCAACTTTGCTTGTGGTTGCATTTAAATAAATAAAAAAAAACATGTAGCTGAACTAATCATTGATAATACATTCTAGCAAAACCCAAAACCATAGATATCATAGCAATGTGTTTCTATGATCTATGCCTGGATCAAACAGATTAACTGGTGTTTTTAAATCGCCATTCCTGATTGATAGACAATCATCATCATCGTCATCATTTTTACGTCCGTTTTTCCATGCTAGCATGGGTTGGACGGAGATTTCAGCATCTAATGGGCATTAGGATTACAGCTGTCTGATAGAGAATTGCACATATGTGGAAGTCATATTCGTTTATATGTGAGATGACATCATCACATATTTGCTTACAATGTCAATATTCGTATAGACTGAGTAGTGACATAACCAATCCGCTCTACATACTCATCATTTGCCTTTCTCTCTCTGTGTGTGTGTGTGTGTGTGTGTGTGTGCATATATCCATGTTTGTTTGTGCATGCCGCAAATTTCAAGCCCTGACAAAGGTTTGGCAGATAAGTTGCATGTGGTTTTTCGTGCCCATTTTTCGAGTAAAAAGACTGACCTATCTATGAGTATATAGGTGCAGGCATACTGTGTGGTTAAGAACTTCACAACCACATGGTTTTGGGTTCAATCCCACTGTGTGGCACCTTGGGCAAGTGTCTTTTACTATAGCCTCGGGCTGACCAGTGCCTTGTGGGTGAATTTGGTAGATGGAAACTAAGCAGAAGCCCGTCGAATATATATATATGTCTCTCTGTATGTAAGTACTGGGGTTAATCTGATTGACTAAAACCCTTCAAGGCAGTGCCTCAGCATGGCCGCAGTCCAATGACTGAAACAAGTAAAAGAATAAAAGAATATATATGGTAAGTATATTAGAACAAAATATTGTTATGGACATCATATGCATATCTCTTAAAAAGCCACAGCTAGTTAAATGGAAGCAAAATAGGCTAAGAATAGTACAAAATCTAAGTATTACCAACAACTACTGCAGTGTAAACAATCTAAATAAATAAGTGTATTCTATACACAACTTTATCTGTGGCCACCCATATTTACTAGAGTAAAAGTATCAGACTATCATTTTACAGTGAATTCAGCATGCATGTGTGTGATATTATATCAATTGATACAGGTGTCCACCATGTTTCATATGACAACTACACTCTCATTTGATGAATCAGGTATCTATTTGTGAAAGTACACCAGAAAGTACATTAAGCATGGAAGAGTATTGGCTACCACTCTCTTCTCTCTTTATCTAATTGTAGTTCTTGCTTTTGCTCTTAATTAGATGACGAAAAAGTCCGCATAAACTGTTCAGATGGTGGACTCATATATAGATGGCCTTGAAGCAAAAACAAATACCAGAAAAGTCTACAAGTATAAACTTCTTCATGCAGATTACTTGGCTCTTTTTTCTTTATTGATTTCATCTGGAGGAAGGGGCTTTACAGCCCCCCCCCCCACCAGTGAGATTATATCGGCTCATTCTAAAGCCACTCTATAATGCTGCTAACTATCTTGACTTATCAATCAGTGTTAAGAAAATTGAGGTTTTCTTCCAATCACCACCTGGTAAACCTAATGTGCTACTTAGCAATGAACAACTGAAGTTTTCTAATTATTTATTTCTGGGCAGCATAGTTTCTAATGACACCAGCCAAGATAAAGAGATTAAAAAGTACATTAGTTATGCTGTAGCAGTTTTTGAAAATCTTTAGTCTTAAGTATAGACGTGATCTGCAATCCATCCGAATACCAAGTGTAAGGTGTATAGAGCAGTTGTAGTCTCACATTTGTGACATTTTTCAGAAACTTACAACCTTAAAAATAAAATAAGAAAAAAAAAGAAAAAAAAGACACACCCGTAGACTTTACAGAGTGCAGAAATGTTTCATCTGAGACACATCATAGTAATTAACTGGAAGGATAATGTCTAATTGAGAGAAAGGCTGGAATGTAAAGAGTTGAAGTCATATTTGGTGAAAAACATTGAAGATAGTCTGGATATTTCTTCAGATTAATGACAAGTCTCTACTCTATTTTGTCTTTTATGACGAAATCATGGAGGACGGAATAAACATGGGTAGACAATGATTACAATAGAAGGAATGTCTGAAATATCAACCAAAAGCCTGCAGTATCAGCCTTGTTTGGAGGCTTATGTAAATGATAGAACTTAATGGAGGCAACATGTGAGAATTCCACAAACATTGACAAGCACGTAGAAAATGAAAGTAAACAAATTCCCATCTATCTTGCAAACACAGAATTGTTCTACTTTCTCATACAAAAACAAATGCCAGATACATCTTTAGACACATACAATGAATGCAACAAATCTCAACATTCTAATATGAAATTTTTAGAAAAAGTTAAAAACAAATTGCTGGTATTATGAACTTTTCTCTTCTAAATTTTTAAGGAAAGTATTGAAGCAACAAGTATTAAATAATATAGGTCTAGACATGTTTGGAGTTTGTGAGAATGTTCTTGTGTGTGTAGCATTGAAATGATGATAGGTAAGTGAGTTAGCCAAAAGGTGTTACCAGTTAGGCTTGCAAGAAAAATAATAACATCAGGAGAAAAATGATTATAGTTTATTTCTGTTGATACAGGAGGTAATTCAGTATATAGTAGTTTGCATGTTAAGTCATAACAACATTTTGTATCTCGTTCATGTAGGAAATCAACTTTGTAGGATAAAGTTTGGAATTGAGTTGAACTGTGTAGTCTAATGTGACTATCAAATGAAGGTTGTGAACTGAATTGCTAGCTTTTGTTTTAAAGTTTTTTTTGGATGTTGTAAGTTGTGTACAAATAAGCTCTTTCATTGGCTTGCTGTGGTCATAAGGAGGAAAATGAGAAAAGCGAAGAAATATTTAACATTTCAGGCAAGGCACTTCATTCATACTTTGACTCAACATCGGCCTATAATTGAAATTGACATTGAGACAGACCATAGACGGACTCAGTCCAAAATGTTAATATTTCTTCTCCCCATAATATATTAACGTAACTTAAATCTTTACTGTATTGATCTGTGCTGATACAGACTATCACAAGTTTTCTTGAATTTTAGAGGTTACACATTTGTGAAAATCATATAAGGTGTAGATGGTGCTTTTTTGTGTTGGTACTATTGGGATAAAGAAGTGAAAATATTTTTACTGTCGGTGAACATCTAACTTTTAGTTTGAAGTGATATAACTTCACTATAGATATATTTTTTAAAAAAATAGACTCAAATCTTTTCAGAGAAAAACTATTTTTAAATTAGCTTTTGTTTGATATATATATATATATATTATATATATATATACATATATATATATACACACAATCCACCTGCTGATAAATGAAAGGCGATAAAGAGCTTAAAACAATGATATTCAACTGAAGAATACATTTACCATTAAAAACATCTTGTAACTCACTGGAATTGTTAAATATAGCCAACTGATAAAGCATTATCAATAAATATATTTTAAAAAACTATCCAGATCTTTGAAATGTCAAGTAGTATTCAAACACTGTTCTCCCAGTGTGTGTATATGCACATATCACTTATGAACAGTTTTATAGGGTTACATAAATACTTGCCCTGCAAATTTTATCTTATCTTCATGACTCATATATCTGCCCCTTGTAGAAACAGCAGCTCCACTCAGCTTTGATATCTATATAAAGTAAATAAAACCTTGATGTAAATATTTTTAAAAAGACAAAAATATTAGTGTCATTTGCTCAACTACCTTTCAGTTTAGAAGAGTTACTGAGTTACATTTATACATAATGGAAGCTATCCAATCTATATACATGTAAAACTATGGTCATTTTTTAGAAGAGGATCACACATACAAAAACATTTGTCACTTTTACTGTGGGTTCCACTGCCATCAGTAACGATGATGAAAGTAAAATATAACTAAGAGAGTAAAGTGAAGTTTTACTAGCTGCAATGAAGTTTAGAAAATGCTCTAAAACTAACAACAGTTTTTAAATAGCTCTAATTCCTTACTCATTCTGACAGTGCATTTCTGAAATTAATGTAATTTGGCAGTATCTACCCACTTTTCAGACAAGAGTAAGTTAAATGAACTGTTTAACAATAAGACAAACTCATGAGGAAAGGACCTAAGTAGTTTATCTAGAAGATCGATATAATTCATAATAAAACTGACAAAATTAACAGTATTGTTACTCTTGTTGAGCTCATTATGACTGCTACAAAATGATGATGGGTTATTTTCATTAACTCTGACATTATTATCATTAACATTTTTATAATACTTTGTCCCTATAAAATGTTATCATTTATCAAACATCATGCAAAATGACTTAATGTTTATTTTGAATACGAAAGTTTATCTAAAAAAACTTACTCCAATGTCATAAAAGTCTTGGCAAGAGTTACAGTTACCTTTTCTTCCCTCTCCCAACTACAAATCTGCAGTTATCACAACAGTAGAAACACTGAATTACTTAAGTCTTTAGTAATGCAACATAAAATATACTGATAATACATAATTGACAGTTAAACAACCATGTCTTCTAGAGTTGGTTTAAAAAACACACAGAGAAAACATTTTCTAATGAAGTATAACAATAAAATATTAGTGTACCTCTTCTTGTGCTGTCCCCTTTGTAAGCATATTTCGACAGTGAGTGGGAACATCATTGATAACTACCTCTGCAACTATCAAACTGCCAGGATTTGATACAGGACCAATCTAAAACAAAAATTGAAACATTTATGCATTTACACAAGATATTTGAAATGCAATGTGCTGAATGTATACATACTGCTGTTTAAGTAACATACCAAACTACCTCAAGATCTGAACCCATCTTACTTTTATTAGAAGTTACACCTTTAACATTTGTATAACCAATGTAATAAAACTAACAATGACAAGTATTGAAGATTTTAAAAGTACATGTGCACGCACACAAACTAAAACTTGAACTTAGTTAAATGAATTGGGGTCCCTTCTTTTTATGAAAGCAATCAGCCAGAGATCTTAATAATTCTGGTGACAGGAAGGGCATCTGGCTATAGAATACTACACCAAAAAAATTTCGTCCAACTCATGCTTGCATAGAAAAGTGGATGTAAAAACGATGATGATGATGATGATCTGTCCTTATAATGATAGAAATTGTCCTGACTAACAATGATTTCAACAGGCACAACTTTGGATTTATTAACTAATCTACAACTGGGATAGATATAAGATCAGAAAAATAGAGCAGAGAGAGGGATAGAATGAGAAGAATTAGAATGCACCTCTACTAGCAAGCCCAAACTCTCCATTTAGAGCAGATGTTACAGTTAAATACTGTTCCTAACACCAACCCTCTATCTGCAAAGTGAGAATGACACCTTAATTTTTCAGCTATAAAAGTGAGTAATGTTTCACTTAAATATATAGCACAATGCTAGTAACTGAGTATGGTGCCATGATCCCAGCACCTTCAACCTTCAACAACCTATTAATGTTTAAAATATAGGCAGGGTGGGATGGAGAGACAAGACTTTTCTGGTTGTTTTTTGCAACTTATCATTCATAAATACCTTTACTACCATTCATAAATACTTTTACTTAATATAAACATATATACAATTGCACATGAAACTGAATGAACAGACAAGTTCCATAAGATTCAACAAATAAAGAAAAAGGAATTTTTTGTTTCCAATTATTTTAATTTATATGTAACTTATTGGGTTGGAAAGAAAGTCCTATCGCATTTGAAGATGGAAAAGAAACAAATGCTTCTTTGGTCTTAATTGATATATTTAATCAAGGTAATATTTCCCCTCATTATCGATAACATAATCCCATCTATTTGGCAAATTTTGTATCCCTTGGGCGTAAAACTCTTCAAGTTTCGATGCAAAGAAACACTCAATATCAGTTTTAACCTCTTCACAATTAATATACTGTTTTTCCTCTAAAAAATGTTGCAATGATCTGAAAAGATGATAGTCAGATGGAGCAAGGTCAGGAGAGTAAAGAGGATGAGGCAAAACTTCCATATTTAGTGCCATAATCTTTTCCTGAGTGACTCGGGCAATATGTGGTCTTGCATTATTGTGTAATAGCAATTCGCCTTTACGATTAACCAATGATGGGCACTTTTTCTGCAAATCTTTGCAAAAATTTACTGGAGGGTAACACCTCCCTCTCTATCCCTCACTTTCCTTGTCAAATGATACTTGAAGAAGTTGATGAGGGCTTGGCCTGAGAGGAACACCTCTGTCCTCAAACCTTTCAACTGCTTCCACTATAAAACCTCTTTTGCCATAGCCCACCCAGACAGAAGAATACTACCCGCCCTTTCTTTCTAAAGGAAGGCGGTGGTTCGTTCTTTCTGATAGACTCGGCTGATAACCAGATCCGCCTCGCACACAACAGCAGCTGTTCGACATAAACCCATAAATCAGTAATGCACGGACATTGAACAAGAGTGTGTGAGAAGATTTCGTCACCCTGCTCGCATCTCAGACAGGTATGTTTACTGGTGGCTTCACCACGGCCATGCCTGTAGAGTTTATCCGAAATTAGAACACACGATACCAATCGGATATCACATAGGAAACGCACTAACCACAAACATTAATGTAGCTCATATTGTAAATACTCTATTCAAACCGGTGACAAAGAGCGTTCACCAGGTCCTGCCACTGGAAATTCATATATATAACTTAGAATATAGAAACATATATTTCCCTACATAACACAGCATACAACAAAATAAGACAGGAAACATTAGTGGACAATACCTCTATTAATCTACAGAATTCCCCACAAAGAATAGACGATTAATGATGAAGGCAATACTCATAGCAGATGACAATGTTAAAATATACACACAGGCAATATATTTTATGCGCAGACATAAATAAACAACACGTGACTCATGTATAAATCTAACTTCCTTCCTGGTGGGGTCGTAGGGGCGCCGTCGTGGCCAACGGCATGTCTTGGACACTTGTAAACCTGGTGGAGCCCATCCCTCTCCAGATCTGATCACAGCTGATTTCTCCAAGAAAGAACGAGAGAGAGAGAGATAGAGAGAGAGAGAGAGAGAGAGAGAGACAGAGAGAGAGAGAGAGAGAGAGAAAGGGAGAGAGAGAGAGAAACTATATAGGTCTAGAAATGGTAGGAACAGACTACAAGGAACACATACGAGAAAAAAAAATGAAAAGAACTTTTACAAAAAAGATAAAACTAGAACAATCATTTTTTAAATACAACATATCTAAAAGAAAAGCTGTTCCTCATGTATACAAATATGTGTGTATATAT